>VDFB02333511.1:0-119986 GCA_007258455.2 Sequoia sempervirens
AAAACACTTTATTGCGCAAGATATAATGCCAAAATTTCTTTACCCCTCTAACGAGAGCATATGCCTGCTTTTCTACGTTGTGGTATCGTAATTCAGCGTCCTTTAGGGGAGCACTCATGAAGGTGATCAGGTGTTCATTTCCTTCATTTTCTTTCTAAGTCGGGATGCTAGCACAAGAATGTTCTAAAGCGAACGAGTAGATGTAGAAAGGCTTCAGATAATCTGAACTGACTAACACAGGTGCCTCGGCAATGGCCCATTTAATTTCTTTGAAGGCTTGTTTGGCGTCGGGAGTCCACTCAACTTTGGCATCGTATTTCAACATAGCATTGAAAGGTTTAACAATCTCCGTGAAACCTATGATGAATTTCCTAATGAAGTTCATCTTTCCAAAGAAGGATTTTAATTCCTTCTTGCTACTTGGGGGTGGGATTTTCAGCAATGACTGGATATGTTTAGGGTTGATGGAGATTCCCTCTTCTGAAATGATATGTCTGAGCAATTTGCCTTCAGTCACACCGAAAATGCACTTCTTGGGGTTAAGGGAAACCCCAAACTCCCTACACCTCTGAAACACCTTGCATAAATTAGAGACGTGATCACCTCGCTTTTTAGAAAACACAGTTAAATCATCCATGTAGATGATTATGCACTTGTTGATCAGATCCTTGAAGGCGATATCCATGGCACGTTGGAAGGTGGCACCAGCATTGATGAGCCCAAAAGGCATCCTCTTGTAAGCAAATGTCCCCCACTTGGTGGTGAATGTCATTTTATGACGATCTTCATATTGTACCATTACCTGGTTGTACCCAGAGTACCCATTGAGGAAAAAAATCATCTGGGAGTTGTTGATGATCTACAACACCTCATCCAATGAAGGCACTGGATAGTTGTATTTCTCAAAAGCTCAGTTCAAATTGCGGAAGTCTACACACAACCTGATTTCCCCATTCTTTTTTCTGACTAGGACCAGGTTGACGACCCATGCAGAATGTCTGACCGGAAAAATAATCTGTGCCAAAAGCAACTTTTACACTTCTTTGTAAACGACGGGTTCCAATAAGGCATTAATAGGACGTTGCCACTAGCAGAATGGCCTCACTTCGGTCTTAAGAGGTATGGTGTGTGTGATGATGGATGTGTCATATTTTTTTAAATCCTCATAGCTCCATGCCACCACGTCATGGTACTTCTGCAACACATCAATAATTCCCTTGTTTTCCTCAGGTGTGCACACTTTTCCAATAAAAACATTCTTGATTTTCTCAGTTGTCCCAAGGTTGTGAGTATCACATTGGTTGCTTATGGCTTCTTTCTTTCTTTGTTGGTTTTGGTCTCTGATCTGGTCCAAGTCAAATATATGTTCTAGCTAAACCATGCCCCTGGGAATCATGTTGGTTTTTAGGTTAATAACCCCCTCTATGTCCAATTCGCCTTCCTATGGATCAGCTTCAATTATTTAGGCTGCAAAGACATCATAACTCATAATAAACTCAAGAATATGTTTGTCATCGTTGAAGACTTGAAAATGAGTGACATTATCCGGGATCGATGGCGTAGACGTCAACTCAATGGTAAATTTCTTAAGTCCAGACAAAGAGATGGGTTGTAGAGTGTTGGCTACTTGAGCCAAAGCATTAGTTGTACGATTCTGAGCATGAGGAATCAATTGTATATTGAATGCATCTAAAACTTTTAGGAGGTCCCAAACCTTGTGCCTATAGTTTCCAGCCTTCTATCATGGAAGGAATACAATCTTCTAACTTTCTTAACTACGAGTTCTGAATCCCCAAAAACTTGCAACATTTTGACATTTTTCTTCAAGGCCATGAGAAGGCCATGGACCAAAGCTTCATATTCTGCTACATTATTGGTGCAATAAAACTGCAATCTATGAGCGGAAAGAAAGGTTTTACCCATTGGGCTGATAAGTTTGAACCCAACACCAGCTCCTTGTTTTGATTTGGACCCATCAAATCGGAGCGTCTAGTATGTGGAAAGTTCTTTAACTCCAGGTCCAACTAAGTTCTTGCTTCCTTTCAACTAAGCAGTTGCCTCTGCAATCCCAGGAGAATCTTCTTGCCCAGTGCGTTGAACAGAGAGTGGTTCTATCAATACCTCCTTTGGTGTTTCCTTTTAGAGGGCGGTTGATTTCTTAACATGCTCCACCACTGTTCAACATAAGTAGCAGTCAAATTCAGAGTGGGGAGCATTGTGAATCCTACACCAGTTCAGAAATAAGAGATCCTAGAAGTTCATTCAGGCTCCTAGGCTGAGCTAATCCCTTGCACATTTTTCTATAAAATTCTGGAAACCACTAAGTAGTCCCCAGTTGTCTCTTTCATCGTGTTTGTCATCTGTTTCTACCAACATTTCTGCACTCGGAGGCATTTGAATACAATCGGTCGGAGGATTACATAACACTAAAAGAACTTCAGCAACACACTCATCCTGAGGCTCGACCTCATTTTGGTAGGTGAAAGGGCAATAATTTCCCAGTTTCGTCTCAACAAATAGCACTTTGTTGAGATTATTGTATTTCGTGATCATATATTTCATACGGGGTTTGCGGTCGATACAGATTTGATTTGGCAACCCCTTCCATGGCAGCCACATGTGAGAAAGGTTTGTGGCAGTATATTTGTTCAGTGCCTTAGTGAATTCTCTCCCTAAGATGATCCTGTAGGTGTCAGGAATGTCCACCACTTGAATATCGATGACTTGTTGTATCTGTGGGTCTATAGCAATCTGCATCGGGATCCGATTCATTTCTCCCACAATGTTGATCTTTGTTTTATCCAACTGGGTCACCTTCCTCCTTGAAGGTGTGGGAGTAATTCCAAGAGCCTTGCATACCTCCAAGGGCATAACATTGGCAGACGCTCCTGAATTGAGGAGGCAGTTGTGTAAGTTCTTCCCTAATATTCAAATGGTGGTAAGGAAAGGAGTTTCCAACCTTCCTTGGAAAATACCTGTGGGCGTGTCCATGTGAGCTACCTGACCCCCGTTCTTATCACCAATTTTATCCTTGGTCTGTCTAGATGGCTGATCTTTATAATCATGCCTAGTGTTCTAATCTGGTTCCTTTCCCATTTGCCTACTGGCAGATTGATTTATAGGAACATCCTTCCTTTTCTCAGTATTATCCTGTATCTTCGGTTCCTACCTAGGCTCTTCAAAAGTGGCTCTCTTAGCTGAAATTTCTTGTGTTGTACTAAAGGATGGGGTCCCATTAAGGACCCTAAAGAAGGCGTGCCTTACGGCAGGGACTTTGAGTAGTTCAAAGGTAGATAAACTAATTTTCACCCTTTTAAACTCTTCTGCCATGTATTCACCCATTTGTTCAATTTTTGAACTAAAGGCTTGACCTATTATAGAGCTAGAAGGTTGGGTTTTCGTTTGACTAGACTGATTTTGGGATTGACCTTGAGGCTGATTCTATGACTGATTTTGAGGCCCGTTATTGTTGACATATTAGATGGGTACATGGGGAAGTCTCAGGTTGTTGCTGGCATCGAGGTCAGGTGGGGTGGCGAAATTGTTTGGTGGAGTAGAGGTTGTAAAAGGTCTACCCGCCTGCCTATTCATAAGGAAGTAGGGAGTTGATCTCTGATGGAACATGTGGACCTCCTCTATGAATGGCTTTTCATCATCCATTGGACCATTATCTACTGAATCAAAAAGTTGAGCCAAAGTTTGTTCGTTACTTACCTCTTGCACTTCTTCACTCCCAACGGAAGTAGGCTCGACTTCAAGCATGTTGTAGTCACCCCATGGAAACAATGCTTGGTTAACCACGAGATAGGAGGAATCATACAGCTCAGATGGGACGATGTCCCTGTAGCCGGCATTATCGACTGCGTTTTTCACTTCCACTTGGAATATTTCAACAGCTATCTGGAATTCAGGGCAATCCAACTCGGAATGTCTGCTGGTTTTATGAATCTAGAACCATCCAGAAAAAGCCGCCTCGGCAAGGTACACTCCACTAGTTATCTTTTTGTTGTTTGTCGGTTGGTCAAAAGGCATAGGAACACCTCCATTATTGGGCCTAGTATTCCACGTGAGATTCTACCTCTAAGAAGGTCTCCTTTCTAAATTTTGATTAGCATTTTGTCCCCTGTCATAATTTTTCCCAGAGGAAGTGCTTGCTTCTCAGTTATCCCTACTGTCCCTATTGTCTCAGTTATCCTAGTTGAGATTGGCCTAAAAATTACACTAGGAGGCCTGTAACTGATTATTCTAATTTTTTAGGTGCATCATTTTTGTGGACATTTTCCTTATCATCTCTGTCAGTTCCTCTAACTTGTCTCTCTCAGTCGTGTTGCTTGGCTGCAGCGCCAGACTTTGGAGGAAGGCGGGTGGGGCTGCTAGCTGATTTTGATAAGATGGAGGAAATTTTGGCCCCAATAGGTACAATGGTGCCTGGGGCTACTGCGGATGCACTTGCTATTGTGGAGCATCCTGAGAATAGTTATGTTGTGGTTGAGGCTGCAAATAGGAAGGCATAGAAGGTGCATAATTCAGTGGTAGTCTCGAATGTGGGATGATGGGAAACTGAGGCACCTAGTTCATAAGAGGGGTCTGATGAGAAAATGCCTAATTAAGCCCCTGAATCTGTATTGGGTCAGTCACTGGCCCTAAAGAAGGTAGTGGGCCAGAGATATTTTGCCACAAATCTGCACTAGCCACAACAACCTCTTTATAGGCCATCACCAATGAGGCTGGTGACAGTTGTATCCTTTTTACCAGAGCTGACGTGAGGTTATCCAATGCCACATAGTAAACTGGGAGAGTTGCGACATCATTATGGAGGTATGGGCCCTAAAGCCTTGTGAAGGCCCGATGAAAACAGTCATTAAAGGAGCCACTAGGTCCGTTGACTTCCCTTTTGACAGACATAAACTATTGGTAAAGTTCTAAAGGACTAATGGGAATCTTGTATTTCTACAAGAAGGCATTCTTCATTAGATTCCATGAGGTAACGGATCCCCTCAGCAGATTGATATACCAATGGAAGGCTTCTTCTCCCAACGAATGTGGAAAAAGGCAGCATGCAACATCCTCATGGTCGACTTGCATTTCAATAATTGTTGTCTCAAATATTTTGATATGTTCTTCAGCTGTTCTCTGTGGGTCACGAGGATAGAACTTCAAACAAAATCCCTCTGGATTCTTGGGCATATCATTGTAAGCAGCAAAATGTATCGGTGAAGGGTTATGTGCTAACCAAGCCATGGCAGGAGGCAGAGGTAGTATTTGTTGTTGAAAAATAGGGAGTTGGGGTTGCACCCACAATAAAATAGCAGTCTGGGACTGCACTTGAGCTGCGGCTATTTGGACTGTGCCCTGGACTGGAAGGGCCAGGAGAGAAGTAGTCCCCTGGCTACATGAGATAGGAGGTGCAGTAGTTTCGGATGGTCGGATGGAAGACGAAGGCTAGCTGAATAAAGCTGAGGGTGAAATGCAAGCGGGTGGAATGGAGGAAGAGGAAGAAGCAACGCTACTTCCCTTGACTCATTTTGCCCTTGTAGGAGGCTACAATTCTTCAAATTCTCTCTTATTTGGTGTTGACTTTAGAACTCTTTGAAATCTTTCTGGGGAGAACGATCTGATTCAATCCAGCTTCACTTTAAACCCCCTAACTTTGTATTCCAAAGTGTGGCCCTCCTTCTAGCGCCAGTTCTGTTGATGTGTTTTTTATGCACTTCTCAACACAGGCGGTGTGTAGGTGCACTACCTCTCTTGAAAGACAATCTTCCACAATCAGATTGTAGAACACTATCCCAAGGTCTCTAATGTCAAGTCTTGACAATGCTTGTAATATCTCATTTGTTTGATGTGATTTGCTGGAATCAAAAGGCGGTCTTATGGATGGATTACAAAGTGGGGAAGTTGGATCTTGAAACAGAGTTCTTAATATGGGAGAGTTGTGCATTTGTTGTAGGTTCAAACAACAGTCTTGAACTCCATTTTTGTCATTGGATTTAGCTTTACAATGTACAATGAACCTTAGCATAGGTCACTCATTAAATAAAATGAAAAAGGGCAGGGAAGAGAGGAGGTTCCTGGATCTGCAACTAATTGTGAACAGTGATGATGGAGTTCCTACAATGGATAGCTTCTTGGAAACAATATTCCACTTAGCCAGAAATCTCACAGTCTCATGGAATTTGTGCTATCTTCTAAGATCTGCAAATGTTTCATCTTTCATTCACCATATTCATGCATGAATAAAGATGAAAGTTTGGAGCAGCTTTGGATTTAAGTCCAGACTAACTTTACATAGCTATCTACCATCAACAAACAGCAAAAAGTATGGACTAAGAAGGCATCTACAATATAGGGATTTCACAACCACAAAACAACATTCCTAAAATCTACTAAAGCAAGAAAATAGTTAACTATAACAGCAATAAAATCTAAGTTAAACATCTAACAATGGAGGTTGAATCAAGCAACATGTGAGAAACTCATAAAAGGCACCAAGTCAATGTATTTTCATTATAAATTTATGCAACATGTCTTTACAACAACTCAACTCTCTTTCAAATGAGAGGAGAGCCCTATTTATAATGCCCCAAAAGTCAAATGAATGGCTAAGATTAAATCTCATTGTTTGGGCCCCAAGATTCATTACAAAATAGGGTTTCACCAACCCTCAATATATTATAATTTAAAATTACATTTTGTCCCCTTTCCCTATTTTGTCCTCTAGTGACAAGACTGTAGCTTTTTATCCTTTAGCTAATTGTTGTTTTACTGTAGCTACTCTTTAGGGAGTTCCCTATCATCTGCGGGGCTATCTTCCTACTTCTTTGAGGTTGTGTATTCTATGAACTTTAGGATGATCGGCTAGAGCTTGTCTATCTCAATGATCTCACATCTCAATTTTTGGTAGCTCCACTCCTTAGCATTATCTTCTAGTCGCTTCCAGTCTTCATCATACTTTGCACCTTGATCCCTGAATAGCTCTGATTGATCAAAGGCACGATCAGTAAAACTCATGAATTCCACCGTCATTTCGCCAAACATCGCGTCCTCCATCTTCTTTTGAAAGTAAGGTTTCACCTTTTTCGGATCCATCTGTACTGCGGGAATGTCGTATTCCGTCATTAGCTTGAGGTACCAGGCACATTCTGCTCTAATTTCTCTTATCCATTTGATATCCGGGTCCACTTTGTTCATTATTTGTTCTAACCTTTCCTTCCGGTTGTCAAGGTCTCGCCGCCACACATCCATCAGCCAATGATCATCTTTGTTGAATGCAAGCTCCTTTTCCCATGTGGCCTCTGGAATCTGAAGGATAGCCTCGATCTTCAGGAAGGTGGAGTCGTATGTTGCAGGGAAGTCAGTGCATAGCTTCTTTGTGCCCTCCAAAGATTGTTGCAGGTCCAAGAACTTGTTGGTTGTCTGAACAACTGGGCTAATTCTCATGTTTTCGACATATAAGACTTATCAGAACTAGCTTTCTGTAGTCCTTTCCAAGTTCTTTCTCCTTTCCATCTTATCAATTTGTTCCTTGGAAAGTAGTTGGGGTGTAACTGTGGACGTGGTAGGTAGGTCACCCACCAAAGACCATTGTTGGATGTAATATGTTAGAGCAGCCATTTGTGCTTTGAGCTCATCTTTTGAAATCCTATCCTGCTTTATCAAATGTACCACCATGGCCACTAACTTCTCAAGATGTTCTACCTTCTACTCTCTAGTGGCGGTCCCCAAGTCGATGGTAGAGACATTGTAACTTACACGAGCCTATTCCACCACCGGGGTTTCTATTTGCACAGCTTGAGACCCATAAGCATCCATCGTTACCCTAGATCAGATCTTAGGCCTCTTTTCTTTCTTTGTTGTGATCTGAGCTTGAGCTAAGATAGCCTCTTGTCTCGCCCTCGGGTCCTTTAGTACGGGAGTTTTCCTTTCAAGCTGCTTTTCTAACCATTCAAGCACGGAAGACTTGCCCTTAGGTGACCCAGTATCATCCTTGCCCCTCTCAGCCAAGGCCAAGGTTTCCACCCTCTTATCTTTCGAAACCCCCTCTTCCTCCTTGGTAGCATCTTCTTTTTCTTCATCGGAGACCTAGATGAACACAAGGCGTTTAATAGGAGGTTTGGCAGATAATTGTTGCAAGGGACTTTCTTTCTCTTCCATATCCCCTCCTTTCTCTCTCTCAGTTTGTGCAACCTTGTGCATATGTTCCTTGAGTTGTTCAACTTCGAGGCTCCTTTCAGCTTGAGCCTCACTCTCAGGTATATCTTCTTCTGGATTATCTTTTTACTGCTATCCTTTTCCAAGAGGTACCTTTCTGCCTCCGTCTCAATGCCCTTCGACTGCTGGGCTAGCTCTTCCTCAAGATCATTGTCGAAGACCTGGACTATGACCTTACCACTGGAATCATCCTCCTCATCCCCACTCTCAGAGGAACCAGTTCCTTCTTCTTCGTAGGAAGCCCTGTCAATAGTGTGATGTTCATACTCCGGGTGCTCATGATATTCATTGGCTTCCTCTTCAAAGGGCTTTAAGGCCTCTTGTTCTCGCCTCTCCCACTCCTTAGAGATTAACATGGTGGCTTCCATAGCCGATGGCCCTATCAGAGGTTGTGAAGGTTTGGCAGTAACGAGGACTTGAGCTAAGGTTGCTTGAAGAGTGGGATCCATGAGGATCTGGGAGAGCTCGGAAGGGATATTCTGCATATGCTTCGAGAAGGCTTCAGGCAAGGTGGGAGTGGGCATTGGTGTAGCCACTGTAGGTAATGGGAGTGACATGGTGGGTGACATGGCAGCGGAGGAAGGAGGAGTAGTTATGGCAAAGGAAGAGTCGGTTACAATCACCGGCTCAGTCAGGGGCAAAGGGGCAAGATGGACAAAGACATCCACTATCGGCGGGGATGTAGAGACCATAGCCAGAGAGGCGAGTGGTACGACAGTCAGGGTAGGGAGAGCTAAGAGGAGTTCTAATTGATCTATACCCTTTACTTCATCCTCTTGGACCAAGGGTTGCTCCACGGTGCCCCTTGTTTGTTTAAATATTTTGGAGGGTGATCCTCCTGTTTCTTTCCTTGTATAGACCTTGGGGTCAAGAGACTATTCTATTTCCGTCTCCTTCCTCTTCTTAGACCTGGTGACTGGAGGAGACTTGGACGTCCTACCGATTGAAGTGGTGGCAGCGGCATCTTCTATGGCACTAGGTTCACTTTTGAGTCCCTCATAAGTCAAAATTACCCCTGTTGTCTTAATCGGGCCACTTGTCTATCAACCCATTCCTTGGTATAGGCCAAGATTGGCTTGGTTATGATATTGAGGTCATCGACCTCCTGTTCGTCCTAGTCAATTGTTGGCACTAGAAAATTGGCGACTGCGGGGTACCTGGGGTCCATTATGGTGCTATCGTCTTCTTTGACTTGGTTTGGTATGGGAAATGGTTGCACCTTCCTCACAAAATGTACAGTCATCCGCATATAGTGTCTTGTGCATACCTCTTTATCATCTTGACAATCCCCCCAAAAGTCGTCAATGTGATGGAGATGAGCGAACCCGGGTCCCAGTGCCTTCATTACGTGCCCATATGGATCTATTAGAGGGCGAGCAGTGTGTAGATGAAAATGGTAATCCTTCAATTGTTTCTCGGAGTTACTAGCACACTGGGAAGTTTGTAGCTTATACATGCCCTGGCCAAGAGTCATGGGATAAGAGATCCCTGTTATATGCTTGCCACTGAAGATCGCCTGTATGTGTTGGAGTTGGCGAGAAAGCTCCAATAATATGATTCGGTCATTGGGGTATCGAGGCAACTTGTTTGGCCTTTCGATGAAGCCTTGGGCACGAATGTATGTAAACTTTAGGTATTGAATGAAGAGGAAAGCATATTGCCTCAGGAAGGCATGAGCACTGTGAGAGACCCGCCTCTCAAAATCTTCAGCAATCATTCTGACAATGTGGCCGATGAAGGCGTCATTTACTCTGTAGTACTCCCTCTTGAAGTTTTGATACTGGAGCTGGGGGTATCTGTCATAGGCCTTGAGTCTTCGACCCTACTCCTGATCGGGTGCCACAAACAACCTGTTGTACTATCTCCAGTCTGCCAGGGAGTATACAAGATATGAAGTCATATAGAACTTAGAAATCTTCTTCACGTCGACGAACTGCCCATGAAAGCAGTCGCTTATTATACCTCCCCAATAAAATGTGGTCTTTGTGGTAACGTCTTCATTCCCATGATGGATTTTCTCAACAAAGTACACCATCCACCCCTGAAAGAAGGCCGCAGTAGGGAGGCCCATAACCCTGCTTAGCATTGTGACCAAATCATGGTAGTCTTCATAAAAAATCATTGCGGAAGAGTTCATTAGGAACCTTCGCGGCGCTGCCCTACTTTTCCTTGAGCCAATGCTGATTTATTAATTTCCTGCAGCCTATAGGGTTACCATCCCATGCCGCCTGGCACTCCTCAATGGTAGGCATTTCCATTTCTTGTAACATGGGAATATGAAAGGTTTTGTGATTCCCCCAGCCGACATGTCGGCGAATGTTACCATCCCTATCAACAATTGTCCTTGTGTCGGGCTGATACACCTGTCGATAAGCCATGACCAATTCAGGGGCCACAAGGGATGGGGGAAGCCCGCAACTTTCGCGATTCCACTCTGTCTTATCAATCTTGCATTTTTTGTTGTTGGATTGACCCTGACCCTTTGTGTAAACTCGTCAATATTGACGTGGCCTATGTTGGTGTCGGTGATTTCCTTCCAATCTGTGGTAACCTTTGAGTGCAGAGGCTCACCCTAGAACTAGTATTTCATTTGGTCCTTGTCTTCTTTCCCTCAAGGAGTTTTTCTTGACTTCTTTCCTTTGTCCTTTTCGACGACTGCCCCCTAAGGTCCTACACCCGATTCCATATATTCTGTAAGCAAAGGCGTAGTAAGTGCAATTGATCACAAAAGCATTTATGTTAGTCGAAATCCTAAAGATGAAATCCATTTTAAATAATCTATCAAGCATAACATGATACTTTTACCTCCTGACGCCATCGGTCTTTTGATTGAGGGCTATGGGACAATCCAGGCCCGGAGGGCCGGACTTCCCTAGTAGGAATGTTGTTTTGGAAAGGAAAATGGGGCAGAATGATCTGGGAGATTCTCCCTGATCGAATTTCAATGATTTGAGAGGCTCGCAATGGAGAGGACCAAGATTCAGCATGTGGATCGAGATCTGATTTCACATTTGGGCTCATTTGGATTGGTTTAGGAGGATCCCGAGGTACAAGGTCGGAAAGTCGTCAGGATATGGCTGTTTGAAATGGTCGAGCAAGAATGGAGTTCCAAAGATAGAACTCTGGGGTCCGAGGTCCAGCAGGTTCAAGGGCAGCCAGAAGATTACAATTTTTAGTTTGAGCGCTCGGGCCAGAGGCACCGGGAAACTGCCCAACCTTCGCCATTTGGAATGGCTACCGTTGGACGAAAGTCCAGATCTTTAGGCCTGTAAGGGGAGGAAGCCACCACTTCATTCATTGTCCCGGCTACCAAAAGTTCCAGCCGGCACGAAATTCTGCCTCGGAGAAAGGTCTTGGCAACACCCGAATTTCTTGCCGACTGACAAGGAGAATGCCCACCGGTGAGAGATTTGTGTCCTCGGCGAAAAGTCTCATCGACTCCCTTGTGTCTCACCGAACAAGCATATTGGCAGGAGGTTGATGTTCGGTGGGAGGTCTTGGCGACTTCTGAATGTCTCACCGACCGCCAAGAGGTGTACCGGGTACAGCATCAGTGTTGGCCATTGGATTTTCTTATTGAGTATTTATGGCAATGGGAAGCCGGAGCCAGACGTTCGGAAGGGCGAGGAGGATTTTCTATTTCAGAACGGCAGATGGGGGACGAAGTCCCAGACTGTGGAGACCAGCACGGTCGAGGTCATTCCAAGTTTGGATTAGGATTCCAGTGAAGAATGGAGGCCCGGGGCTTAGAGGGCGAAAGGATGCTAGGAATTCGTCGTTCACGAAGGCGAAGATGACACGGAATCACCAAGAGAAATTGATATCATTGTGATGTCTTAGCGATGCGGAGAGTCCTACCGAAAAAGGGAGCCTTCGGCGTAATATTCCAAGTTGGAGAAAGGTCTCCCCGACACGGTGATGTCTCCCCGACCTGCTTCGTGTTTGCCCAAGGATGAGGGGGGTCGGCATAAGGTCTTGGCGAATACGTTATGTCTCGTCGATGAAAAGTTCCATTGGCATAACCTCTTGCCGGCATTAAGAAATCTCCCCAAAAAAGATTCGGGCTCGCCAAGAGAAAGGTTTCACTATGAAGTCTTGGCAACCGGAAGGAGTCTCACCGAAAGCGAAGGCTTTGGCAAGAGTAGCGAGCTCGCTGGAAGGTCTCTCCGACCAGATAGAGTCTCCCCAACACGAAGGACACTCGACGGGAGTAGGGTATGGTCAGCGAAAGGTCTCACCGAAAGGGGAGATCTCAGCGACAAGATGAAAGAATCGGCAAGACAAAGGAGCCCGCTATGACCTCTCGACGACGGGGTTTGTCTCACCGATGGAGCAACTCGGGGAGAACAAGGTGTGGAAATCCAGATGTGGAATCCCGAAGACCTAGGCCCGAGAGAGCTAAAGGTTATTTCAAAATTTTTGGTTTATCACTAAGTCTCAGCCGGCGGAGGGAGTGCCTAGGCCTGAGGGGAATGAAAGCCCCTGCGAAGAACGGTCGCGCGGGGATAAAGCTCTAAATTAATCATGAGGGTGCCATGTTGGTTTTCTCAATTTTTGAGGACATGGGTTTTGTTCATTGTGCCATATTTCATCATTCTCATGTCCTTTCGATCGTTCTCATTCATTTTAAGCTTTAGAAATCATGAAAACATTGTTCGAGAGGGTGAACAAAAAACCTACCTCAAACACTTGATGCAGCAAGGCATGGGATCCACCAATGGTCGGTAAGCGAAGGCAATGGGCAATGATCGATAGAGGTCTCGAAGACGGTGGGTTCCTATGGCAAGCTCTGATCTCTCTCTGCAACACTGTCAAGTGAAAATGACAGGCTTGGGCAAGCAATTTATACCCCAACCGCCATTAATGGCCGCATTGAATGCAAGTAGGGTAGACATTTGGGTCAGTGTATTTAAATTCACTGACGGTGGCGGGAGACCCAGGGTCCAGAGGCCGGGAGGGCG
Source organism: Sequoia sempervirens (assembly GCA_007258455.2). NCBI lineage: Eukaryota > Viridiplantae > Streptophyta > Pinopsida > Cupressales > Cupressaceae > Sequoia > Sequoia sempervirens. The sequence continues at coordinate 13,173 of VDFB02333511.1, forward strand.
CAGGGCGACGGGCATTTGGAAATTTCAACTCGGAGTTATCGGCAGCGACAAAGAGGGAATTGGGGCCCGGAGGGTGGAGTTACGCCCGAGGTTCACCGTCAGGGACGGCGGAACCTTCACAAAATCCCGAATGCAGAAGCCTGTAAGTTCGGGCTCAGAATGTTCGAAAGTGGCCAAGATTTCCTCGTAAACTTCTCGGATGGCGATGACGGAGTCGGGACCCAGGGTCTGGGAAGACACAAGCCATCCACCGTTGGGAACGGCAGACACAATAGGGAAACCCAAAGGGGCGGGCCCGGCTAGGCCTAAGGCCGCTGGCAGAGACAAACTGCCAGAGAAAGCCCGCAAGGCACCAAAACTTGACAAAACGAGCCAAGGGGAAGCATGGTCAACCTATGATGAAACTTTGGAAGAACGTTGACCATCCGGGGCATAAAAAATGGGACACGCAACATGAGGCAGCAAAAAAAAATGACCTAGAAAGGTGAAAGAAAAAGAGGGTCCCCGTTCCGAACAGGGCGTGTGCTAAGGGCACAACAAGTTGCACATTGGAAAATATTTATATTGGAAAATATAGTTCCAAAAACATGGGGGGTATGGTTTTTTAAGCTCATGGTTTGGAACAATATGGTTTATGTAGTACCACTGGGTGGTTTTATACAAGCTTGTTTCTATAAAAGCAAGCACGTGATAGTTGTTGAGGTTGGCTTGTGTAACCTTTGGCTTGTTGGAAAATGTCCATTGAACATCTCTTGTAGGTTGCATATGTGAGGAGAGGAAGCATGGATTGGGATATGTGGTTACTTTATTCTCATTTTCTTTCTCACATGGAGTACAATTAGAGAGCTTGATGTTTCAAAAGCCTTGTACGGAGACTTTGCAAGTGTATTATATTGTTTGTTTGTGAGATAATATATTGAGTGAGTTCCTTAAGAGGCTATTTTTTTATCTCATGAGAATTTTCTTAGGGTACATTTGACATCATCTTGATGATATGCTTGCTTATTCTCTTACATTATAGATTTGGATTAATTGTTTGCATATTTTTCTCTTAGGGTTATATGGAAATGGTTATTTTTGTTGTAAAATTTTCTTCATTTGGTATCAAAGCCCAATTTTAAGATGTGAGAAGATATATTCCTATAATTTTTAAACCTTGAAGGGTGCATAGTTTCATCCATGGCCTTATAGGAAAGCAATAAATTATGTGATGATACTACTCCTTTTGGTATTTTATTACTATGACAAGAAAGAACTAAATGTCTCATCACATCTAGATAGTATCATCAAGGAGAAGGCATCTAGTAGCCTTAAAGGTGAATTGTTGTAATTAAATCAAACACATGCCACTTAGAAAATTGTATGGTTAGATTTGCATATGTATGTGTTATATTAAAAGAAATTATTTCATTTATTTTATACCTTAGAATTATTTTGTTTGGATGGATTATTAAAATGTTTAAATTAGATTAAATGTAGTTTTACTATATATTTTAATTGTAATATAATAATAATAGTTCTTTTTATAATAAGTTGTAAAAATATATATTTTAATAATAAAATAATAATTTAAATTATTGGTCAAATACATGAATAGAGAATCTTTCATTGTATTCACTAATTTCATATTATTCTTCATATTAGCGAATAACACTTAGGCCACAAGTATGAAGTGGGAGTTACAAATACATAATGGGAATTAACTCTCACTTAGTTGGGTTCCAAGAGGGAATTAAGAGAGAATTATGTTAGAACCCAACTTTGCAGGCCTCAAAATTAGGGATTATAATATGCTTTATCCCTATGTTGCAATGGATGTGTGTTAGCCCATCTTTTATAACCAATATGAGATAGTATAAGTGGATTTTCCATCATTCATTTTTTCCTTAAAATGGTGCCATATGTCATCCCTTGTGTGCCCCTCTAGTGTTAAATGTTACAAAAATTCCAAAAAAGTCTTAAGTTTGGGGTGTTTTTCATCCTTTCCTTAAGTTCCTGAAAGTCATCAAGGTTTTCAACTTGTGCTTCCCCTAATACCATTTCCATATTATCCCCAAGCTTCAATCCCTAAAAATTTACACTAAACACTTAAGTCTTTCTTTTGTACACGATATTTAGACTTCTTTATCTCATCATGTGTTTCACTCTTTCCTCAGTGTCTCAAGGTTTTGTTTCCCCAAGTACCCTTTATATGTGATCCCCAACCCTATCATCTTGGTCCTTTGCCATTAATTTTTTTCTATCTTTTAGAATGGAGTTTGAGACCATCCCTTATTTGAGTACATCATATAGACCTCAAAGGATCTTTGATTCTTGACTCAATTTCTTCTTTATATGATTTATCAGAGTTAAATTTGTGTCCTTCCTTCTACTTGGGTACTTTTTCCCTATTATTCCTAACATCTAAACCCTATTAATTTTTTAATAAATTTTCTTGAAGTCAAAATTTTCCCCATCCCTTTACCTCAATACGCTTACTTGCACATCTATGAACTCCACCACTCATTAACTTCCCTTATACTACCAATCAAAGTTAGAGATGTGGGCTTGCCTTCAAAGTAGCACTAAGTATGAGGCATCTCTAAACATTAATCCCTAACATTCTAACAATCTCACATCTTGTTGGGACTATTTTTCAGACTTCCCTCCACCTACATTACTTTCTCATTATCCTTGGTCATCACATTTATAAGTGTATCTTGAGTGTTGAGAGGATGATATTAATGCATGAGCATTGAAGATAGTGATGCCACATGCATGGGCACTCTATACAAATATATAATTGTGAAATCTTCTCTTTCATGGTTGCATGCCATAGTGGAAGATCTATATATGAGTTTGCATTTTTCATGTAAGGGGCTAGTCTTTGTTTATATTTCTAAGCAAATTCATTTGGGTCAAGATGTAAATTATTTTTATACACGTGTATGTGAATATAACTAGTTTTGAGTTCATATGAAATTTGTGGTAATTTTATAAACTATTTCATAGAAAGTCATAAGACACTACTTATGTTTCATGTTTGTATTTTATCTCCATTATTATTTAATAGTTTTAGGGGATTCAAGGAATACCTAAGTTCACATTTGTTGCTCATTGTATTAGGTCTTTATTTGTTTGCATCTAAGAGGTGTTGTAAAAACTATTTACTTTGTGTAGTAATATTCCAAGGTAGAAATATTTCAAGGTTAATACTTAAAGCTCTTAAATTTATCATGGATTCTTAAGTAGAGGTGTATCTTGAAATATGGGGCATTTGAGGGTTTAAGCTTTGCAAGATACAGACAAATACATTAGACTCATCTAAAATTTAGGGTTTACTTTATCATTATAGATTTATTTAGATTTGACTATCTGTTATGGGAGTAAGCATTGGTTTGATAGATGGAGGTTGACCATTCACACCATTTAAAAAATATATTTTATAATTTTAACAAATTATTTGTAGTTTAACATATTTCCATTATGCACATTTTAGTATTATAAATTTCTAGTTTAACTATTGGGAGCTTATGATTGATATAATTATTAGAGGGCTAGTGTATAATGTTATGATTATGGTTTAGTGATGTTGTATGCAACTACCAAAGAATACATATATAGGTATTAGTGCTAATTTTTTATCTGATGTCACATCATCTAACTCGGCTGCCTAAAAGAAGAGATTTGTGATTTATATGTGTAGTAATCCTCCAAAAAGAAAAAATGTTGAGTTTTTTGTGTGTGTATTCATCTTAGTGTTTTTTATTATTTATCTCAAAAGGATATTTGGGAATTCCCTATTGAGCTTGGCATGGATCAAAGTGTAGAAAATTTCTACATTCTTGTTCATTAGCCTTTTCCAACCCCTAGTTTGTGAATAGGTGTCTTCTTTGTTTGATAAATTTGGTCACCTTATTTGTATCTTGCTAAGAGCCTTAGAATTAGGCTTTAGTATAAAAAATAACATTGAAAAATTGGTCACTCTATGGGGGAACTGGACACCAGATCATTAGGTTCTTAAATGTTCAAGAGTATAAATTGAGAAATTTCTATTGTATCCAATGTAGCGTTTTCCTTCTTTTTCTTATCCCTACAAAGGATGGTGAATTTTAAGCATTAATATCTAGAATATGATTAGTATTTTATTAGGGATGGAGGAAGAATTTTATTGTATGTAGGCCTAATTTGTTACTATCTTGAGGACTCTTGTAGTGCTTGTTTGGTTCTTTGAATATTTAGCTACTAAGAAAATATTTTTCTATTCCAAGTGAAGAGTAGTGATTCTATTTCATTCATACCTATAAGTTAGTAATCATATTAGTAGACTCTAAGATGGAGAGAAGAAGGCAATAGGAGCACTAGCAAGAACATGAGGCTACAATTTATTCAAGTAGACAGAGAACATCATGCAAATCTTTAAATACTAATAAGTCACATAGACCCACTTATCAATAATTAGGAGTTTTAAGTAGAGATTTTTTATGAATTGATCCTAAGGAAAATACCTATTTAATTTTGAAAACTCAATTAGCATGATTAGAAAATATAGGAGATTTCAATGATTTTATTATGATACAAAGTAAATAGGTATGTTTGTTAGAAAGAGAAGAGAGCATAAGATGATTGTTGAATACTTGCAAAGTTATGGTGTATAATATCAAGATTTTTTGACACATTTTAAAAGCCTCCACCTACCTTTTCCAATATATTAGACAAGTATGAAGTTGAACAAAAGTACTTGTTAAGTTTCTTTAAGTATATGGTGAGTGAGATATTTATAGTTTTTTATTCTCAAAATTATTGTATACAAAGTTATGATTTGGCTATTGGTGAGATAAGTGTGGATAAAATATTTGATGTGTGCATGTAATACTTTCACATTAGATATGGGAAATTGTTGACCAAAACCTTGTTCTCCCAAAAAATCATGCAAAGATGATATTAAAGAATATAGAGCACTCATTAGTTTGTTGGAAAATAAGCAAATGACATTTGAACATGCCTACTATGTCTTGATAAGAAAATTGAAGAGTTCACTTTTGATGAGTATGAAGACGGTCATAATGGCCAGAATTATTAGATTCAAATGGACAATATAACTATTGCTATGAAAAATGAGGATATATCCTTTAAGGACTAGGACTTTGGCATGAGATATCAAGATGTGGAAACACGTGATACTATCCAATATCACTTCCCACCCAATTTATCACATAAATAAGAGGTTGAATATGGGGAGGAAACATTGATTCCTAAAGAGAAAGAAATGTAGAGGATTATTACAGAGCTAGAGTTGAAGGAAGTTCAACTTGCCACAATGAATAATTCAAATGCTCTCATTGAGAAAAGAGGATGAACTTCCTTGTGAGGAAGAATGTTATTAGTACTATAAGGATGAGGATGGTTAGTATGATGCATATAGATGTGAATCTATGAGAGGAGAAGATAAATATCATAATTGTGATGCAACTGATTCAGATTTTTAAGAGGAGCATAGTGTTAATGTATAATAGTATGATTTATCTGCTCATAACATAAAATATCTAAAGAACGCATATAAATACATAGTTATTGCATCATTTTAGATCTATCTAGCATTAAGAGGCAAGTTTAGAGATCAAGAGCATTATCAAGCAAGTCAAGGGTAGATTTGTGAACATTATTACAACAATTCAAGATCCAAACATCATGTCAAATCCTCTGTGAGTTTATGTATGTTCATGTTATTATTGTTTGTGAAAGCTAACCCTTTTGTAGGTCTCCAAGCAATTCAAGCACGCAAGATCAAAGACCTTGAGGTGATGTGCATGACTTCAATCCTTCAGGGAAGCCATTGAAGGGTGGTGAGTTGTAGCACTTTGTTGATTAATCATTCCTTCCTAGCATTTATCCTTTTATCATTGGCATTGCCATTATGGAAGTGGAAACACTAACACGAGGTTTGACTAAGGCAAGCCCCTAAATGGCACAACCATTCTTCTCTCTTTAAATGTGCAGGTTTCAAGTATGGAGAGGATTGAAGGAAGTTTGAAGATTCATCATTTATTGTTGCATTCAAAACCTTACACCTTAAAAACTCTCAAAAACTCACCTACAAAAATATTTGATAATGAGTCAACATATTTGCAAGCGGGAATCAGAAGCTCAAATCTGACATCAAAGGACTGCGAAAATAGAACTAAAATATCTCTACAAGGACACAAACGCCCTTGGGCGGCTTTGTCCTATTTTGGCTGACTCCAAATTTATAGGACATGTGCATAGAACTCTACCTTTCTCATATTTGTTTGCGAAATTTCTATTACAATTTCTCAATTATTGAAATCTTCCATTTTCATATTAGGGCACATAGTTTAATTAGGTTAATCAAGGAAAATCAATTCTAATCAATTCCCAAGGCCCAAAAAGGATGTAGATCCAACTCTGGTTGAAAGTCAATCTAATCACCTTGTAGATTTGCATTCTAATGATTCCCTAGAAAAAGGAAATTGATCCTAAGTTCTTTGCATTAGACTTGGGGTTCCCTTTTTCTACATTTCAAGTCCAAAAAAAATCTAAATAAATATATAACATGGAATTTATCAAATTAAAGGCATTGGGAGGTTTTCACACTCCCCAAATCCTAATCCAACATTTCAAATTGAAAATAAATAAATATTTGAAAAGAAATTAGAGAAATACCTCATTTTTTGTCAAAAACCAAATTGCAGAAAACTTCAAGCACACCAAACGAATGCCCAAGATAACTTCAATGCACACCTCCCCTTCCAATTCCTATCCTAATGAATCTGATCTCATCAAATTCCCCTTCTAATTGCTCTCACAATCAACAACTCAAATTTTGCCATGAAGAGGGTTTTTCCTCTACCAATTTCTTTGCAAATGCATAATAAATAAATAAAGAAAGCCCTTTTCCTATTTTTGAATTCTCAATTAAAAATTAATATAAATTCATTTTCCATTTATTTAAATTACATTTCCCTCAAATTCCCCCAAAATCCAAATAAACATTTAAATTCATTCCTAAATAACATTTATCATTTAAATTCGCAATTTAAATCCATATAAGCATATAATTGAATTAAATTGAGGGAAATTAGAATGCAAACATGATAATTAAATCAAGCATAATCTGTATTTCTAAACCTAAGTAATTTTCACAAAATAATTAAATGATAACTTCATTTATATTTTTCCCCTTTCCTAAAACATGGAAAATATTTCAATAACCAAAATAAGAAATCATTTAAATTCTTAACATTTCATTTATGGAAAACACAAAAATTAAACCATTAATTAAATAAGATATTTAGTGGTCATTCATGACATATAGAGATTTTGAAATAACTCCTAACTCAAATCCAAGTCAATACTAGTCAAATATCACATACCATACTCTATTCAAGTACAATCGAAGAATAGATAGGGAGGCCCAGTGTGACATCTCTAAAATAACCATCGTTGGCGAACAACTCAAACTTGTATAATCAAGTGGAGAAATAACCATGTGCCTTTAACCACTCAATGCACATCAAGGGTACCTACTCAACATATATATAGTTGAAGCACAATATAATCATAAACAACCAACAGAGTACAATACAATAACACCCAATGGGGTACAATATCGTAAACACCCAACGAGGTACAATAGCATTAAAAAAATAGCATCTATCCATTTATTATGATTATCAATAATTAGGTTCACATTTAATCACTACATAAATAATGCACATAATTGAACTCAAGCATAATGATAAACCAAGCATTTAAGCATCACATAGGCATACAAGTATCTCAAGGAAATCACTACAAACAAAATGACAAGGGAAGCAGCGAAGTTGAAACATCGATACCACATCAACAAATTGCAAATGGGGGGGGCACTACATCACCCATGATGCTTGTGTGCCAAGGATGGAAGAATGCATGAAGATATCCAATTACATTACTTTGCATAGATCTCAATATCCTTTTTTTATTTTTGCATATTTACGTTATATTCATGTCATGAGTGCTCATATACTTCAAAGTACATGATCATTTTAGGATATGCATGCACATCAATGTGGGTGCAAAATATAATAGTGAAATTCTTAGTCAATGCCCATTTAGTTTTGGGCACATTTTGAAATGGGATGCCTTATTACAATTACAAATTGACAAATGGCACTCTCATATAAAGTTAGGCTCATTCCCTCAATCTTTCATTTATACAAATTCCCACATATTCTACCCTATCTTATTCATATTTGTACATACACTTATATATCTACCTTAATTACCCACTATTGTCTTCATTCCAATACATCTCTTTCTCATCTTGACATTAGCATTTTCTTGTCCTAAGTTAATCCTACAATGTGTAAGAGTAATCCTACACGTAGAATAGATTCAAAATTCAATATTCAAATGCTTTTCAACTCAAGTATTCTACTAATCATTTTGAACCAACAAAGTACACTTTTGCATGATTAGTTGTCATCTTGTTATTTAAAGGTGTTTAATATCTATTCATTATAATCCATTTAACATCTAAAAATCTTATTCACTACCAAAAATAATCATTCTAAGAATATTTTGGTTTGGAGCACTAAAAGGAACATAAGTCTGCATCACATCATCTAGACTTTTGCATACCCAATTGTTGTCTTTGATATTCTAACACAACCATAAAGCTAGTCCAATGAAGAGGATTGACCCAAAAAAACTTGGCCCTTGTGAACCCAATGAATTCTCCAAGGCATTTTTTTCAAATTGCTTGTCCTCAACAATTAACTCAAGTACAAGATTATAGTGAAATAGGTCACACTAATCTACAATTAATAGATTGATTCCTACAAATTTCAAGTCATGTATGCACCTCAAGGCATTCCCACGATGGGCAATCCTACAAGGCACAAATTTGATCCATAGGGAATTCAAAGACTATACAAAGTCCGAAGCATATATCAAACTAAGCATTTTCAATTCTAATATTAAGACAAGTAGACCTTCTTTAGAATCAATTTTTATCTTCATTATTCAACAAGCTATGTATGCTATCTTTCTCATTTAATTTCTGAAAAACATTTCAATTATCAATTTCCAATTATCATATATATTAATATGGATTAATTTATCCTCAATTGTATACATTCAATTATTTAGCCTAGATTAATTTAAGGAATAAGGAATTTCCCTTTACATTGCACTAAACTATAACATTTGATAAACCAAACAACATTGTTAGTCGAACAAAATAGTACTTTTCAGTAATTTGTGGACGTTAAAAAAAGAAAGATACTTTGAAGATCCCCAAAGCGTTGCAAATAGAAACATGGGATTATTCAATTGTTTAGAGCATAGCAGCATTAATCGTTTGGGGAATAAATCGGCAAACCAAAAGTTCAGGATTTTTTGAAAAAATGGGGAAAAAATCGGGAAAAGATCGGGAAAAAATAGGATTTACAAAAAAACATAAAAAGTTGAAGAAAAATAGTCAGAAACTACTTTTTAAAAAAATTAATGGCATTTCCATAGCATACAGACATTGAGAGCAAATAAAATACAGAGTTCAATCCATGAATTATAGAAAATAGATTTTTGTTGGTTATATTCATATCGCTGATTACATTGCACAAAACATACTACAACTGCATAAATATCAGATGGTGACAGTTGTCGATGCTACCACATTTTTCATACATGTCTACCAAAGCATTTTATCAAACAGTTCACTGCCTTGCTGCTATGGCTAAAACCCTAAAACAGGTGCTTTTGAACAAGTTATGGATGCTTGGAAAAGATCTATCAAAGCTAAAACCCTAAAACATGTCTACCAATAACCAAAGCATTTTATCAAACAGTTCATTGCCTTGCTGCTATGGCTAAAAGCCTAAAACAGGTGCTTTCAAACAAGCTATGGATGCTTGGAAAAAATCTATCAAAGCATAATAATAAGCAACAAGCCATGGTCTCATGGTTTTTCTTGTGCGAAAATCAGTTCGATTTCGTTTTTTTCCAGATTTTAAACACGTTTTTTTGGCGAAATTGCAGTTTGAAACAAAAAAAAAATCATTGACCAAAAAGTCAACGATTTTTTCAAAAAATCATCCAGCCTGCAGATTTATTAAAAATCGCAATTAATCGGGTTTTTTTGCAGATTTATGCTTCATTGGTTTAGAGAGCTAATAAAAAGTGAAGATGTTTTCTTAAAGATCCTGATTGTACTGCACCCACACATCACTAATGATATGATACGCTCCAATTTCAAGCACTCTCTAAGGACCCATATAATCTTACAAAATGATACATTGTAAAGAAGAACAAATAAATCTCAACTATAATACATTGTGTGCCGTCAAAAGAACTTAAGCTTCTCGATTTCTTTCATGATTGTAGTGCATTGCCTGAAGTACTAAAATTCCAGGAGAAATGACCCACATCAAATACTAGACACTAAAGGCATTTCCAAATACCAGAAATGCACTAGCCCTGTACAAATGGGACCTTAATCACCCCATGGAGATTACCTGCATTTAAATTTCTCTTACTGGCCTGTTTTCAAATTTTATGCTCTCCAACTGCTACTCACTGAAGAACATTTGAAGTTGCTTTTATTTCCAAACATCCACAATCATATAGAAGGAAACATGAGCTGAGATGATTGCTGATAAGGAACAAAATGAAACCAGAGATATTAAAGAAATGCATGATTTAAATGATGATATGAGACATAAAATCTTTCAACTATTTGCATATTTTCCTCCAAGTTTGCTTATTAAGCTGCATAATCGACAAGGAAAAGAATCAAGGCTGACTGCCCGAGTCCTGTGATAGTTCCCTATAACACCACAACGACGCCAGGCATGATATTCACCATAAGCTACAGGATCATTTGCAACCCGTTTTACATATGAAGCCAGACTTTCTAAGGAACTAAATTTGGTCCCATCAATTATAGATCTTGGAGGGACAAAATCCAGAACATTTGGTGCACCAAAATAAATAGGAACTGCGCCCACATCCAAAGCATAGAACAATTTCTCTGTAACATAGCTTTCAGTCATAGTGTTCTCAATGGCTAAGACAAATTTGTAATGTGACATCGCACAGTGAAGATGATCAGACCAACTATGACCTCCACTACCACTTGAACGACATTTTGGATACATTTTCAATGCCGTATCTTGTCCGCCAACATTGTTTAGGCACTTCCCAAATGAATGGTGAGGAAGCAACGAAAGTAATTTTCCTGCAAGTTGATTCCTGTCTTTCAAACATCTCGAGGAAGACCAATATACCAGTGTATCCTGGCAGAGTAATAAAATAATAAATTAATATAAAAATCAAATAACAGGATTAAGAATTCCATGAAAATGAGTTCCATGATACATTTGCTTACATGCTCTGCCATAATGGCAGCACAACAAATCATAACTATAATAAAGAGGATTAGCAAAGAGATTAGAAGTAGATAATACCTACCATATCATAGATTAAAAAAAGATTTCAAAGAATTCTAATTTATATAAATGTTAAAATTTATACCTCTATCCATAGGACTACCAAATGTTGAATTCTAATTTACACAGCAGAGAACTTTGCTATCATGGGCAGAAGGAAACCATGGGTAGGAAGACTTGGATATTGCCACTTACATTATTCTTCTGAGGAGACACATAATAGTTACGACTATTATGAAAAAGAGCACCTGCATATGTTGCCTGTATATCATCTCCAGCATGATAACTAACAAAAACATCTGCCGAAGAGGTAGATCTTCTTCCAGCCTCAAGGTCCATGTACACTCTCAATGGTTCTCCTTTATGCCTCTGGCAAATCATCCACATTAACACTTTAGATCAGATAGCTTTTTATCACTTTGCATTCAATAAAATTCATATAGTCACCAAAAAGTTAGATTAAGTGGAGCAATTGATTTTCTAGCTTCCCGACATGGACATAATTTTAACGGATCTGTTAAAATATAAACAATCCGATGAAAAATGTATATGCCCGACTATAGATATGTTTGTATGTACATGCATTCCCACTCACACACACATACAATGTCAGACAACAAATTGCTGTTTCTGGTCTATCCTGAGATGTATTTTCCAGACATTATCTAAATACTTTGTGTTTTGTGTCCTTCAACCTTTCTTGCTTGGGCGCATACCACTACTTTTCATTTTTCCTCATCTTTAAACAAAATTTCTCCATGTTCTTGCCCCCATTATACAATATAAACACGTACAAATGTGCATGTGTATAGCAGGAATGTTATTAGTTTACACTTACAACCTAATTGTAAACCGTGTAATAAGAGTTATGGGACATGGATGTTTCGAGGGATGGTGATGATAACAAGAGCAACTCCAGTGACATTGTACAACAAAGTCAAAAGATGTGTCAAACTTGTATATAACTCGATAGTGCATTTAATAGATCCAACAGACAAATTTGATCTAAAGGATGTTAAAAGTGAAAATCACCATCATAAAGCTTAGCAGGCACAAAGATCATATTCTTAATATATTGTTCAAATCAAAAATTTAAAACTCAGAAACATTGAGGAGTATATGAATCTATGGTGAAGTAAAGTCAGAAACATTGAGGAGTAAATGAATCTATGGTGAAGTGAAGGAGAACGTGTCCTCTCCTATGTATTCCTCCATTACAGAGGGGAGCGGGGCAGGTGAGTCCTCTTCTATTTTGGTCAAGCACCCTACCATGGATTAGGAATAAAGGGGATGGCAGAGGCAGTTAAGGGAGGAAGGTTCCATAGTAGGGGCCCTGTCCCTTATTCAAAGGGGGAGTGCCCTCTACTGCCTCCACCTCTAAAGGTACTCACCAGTACTGGTGAGTTTTTCCAGCAAGGCAAGCAACTCACCCATGACTTGCAAGCCAAGTCAGCTAGATAACTCACAATCTCAGTGGCATGAATTTATTGTTCGGGGATTGGAAGGATTTATCAACAGTTGGTTAAAAGCAACAAAATTATTGAAAAATGGCATGTGCCATGAAGGTCCTTGTAGCCTCAAAGGTCTAAATTTGGGCTTGGCGGAACTGAACCATGACCATACTGGGGGCCACTGCCCCCAGAACCCCATTTTGGTTTTAAGAAGCTGGAAATAAAAATTGTTTTAGGCTGTGCTGGATGGAAAAGCAGTGTTTTTTACTCTTTATTTGACTTGAAACAACAAAAATAGTATTTTCCTGTTCTGAATATTTCAGCATTTTGTAGTTTTCCAATTTTTACTAAATTTTTCCTAAGTAAATGAATCCTCGGCAGGATCAAGGATCAATGCTCCTTACAGGGATCTGGGAGCAGTCCCCCAACGTGGTTGAGAGGCAAAGCCCCTTGTGTGTTCTAAGGGTAGCACCACAAGCAAATTTCCTATGGTGAGACAAGGTGGGATCATGGGGTGCAGACCTTCCCACAAAGCCCAAATTACGGCCTTCGAGACCATGCAGAATTTCATGGCACGTGCTATTTTTCATAATTTTATCACTACAGTTTCTCCCACACTATGTTTTCTTCATTCTTCAAAGAACCTATCGTGAGACTGGAAAATTTGACTAGTCTAAATGACGAGACTGTGCAGTTGAAGATAGGAATACTGTCATTCTTGAATCTTTCTATTTATTTTCTTCTTTGTTTTTTTAGTTCTAGTAGATTAGTTTTTAAAAACTCTTCACAGCAATCAGCAGAAACTTGCAAACATTTATGAAAACTTGATGACAATGAATATCCACCACCACCCAACCCTGGCTGCTTCCTCCCCTCTCTACTAAGTCCAAGGTCTCAGTGACATACGAATTAAGAATTTTTTTAACACCAGCTTCATAAATTAAGATGAGAGAGTGTGTAAACAAAAACAGTACAGCTGTATTAATAATCTATTTTGCATCCAATACCATGTAAGTATTTCTTCTTTCTTCCAAGATCAACCATTTGTACATGCCATCATGTTGTTTGTCTGTTCAAATCTTTGACCCAAATCAAAACCATTATAGCATACACAAACTGTGGGGAAGTCCTGAAGTTTTTTAGTAATTTGAGAGCCTCACAGAGTTGCAATGCCATCTCAGGGACAAAAGTGAAAAAAAGGAGCAGGAATAGATAAGATGGTGACCTGTACAGATATATCAAAAGGTTCATAGGCAACCTTTTGCAGCCTCTGTTTACATCACTGACAAATCTAACACCCCACTCTCTTATAGACCAAATAACACCTCACGCATTCTTTATTTTGATAAGCTGATGTTTGTGTGCAATTTTTATAAAGAGATTTTTTTGTGCTACAAGAACTTGAAGCTTGTTAAAATGTATGATTCTACCAAAAACATTAATGTTGGTTTGATCATTCAAATCTTCAGTTTTGAAATTTCACAGAAGTTTCATAATATTTAATTCTCATTGTACCTTCCAAAATACTATTTTACAATTTTATGTGTTTTCTAATGTTTAAAAAACTTACACAATTTAATTCTCATTGTACCTTCCAAAATACTATTTTACAATTTTATGTGTTTTCTAATGTTTAAAAAACTTACACATTTTTCTTGAGTCATGAGTCAGTCAAATTTTGGGTCTGCCAAGTATTTACCAAGTCCAAGTTTTTGAACAATGGTTGACACATTCTTAGAATCCTAAAGGTATGATGTTTTTTAATTAGAATCCTTAAGACTAATTTATAAAGGAAACGGCATTATCAACTGGTTATTAAATAGTTGAGAAACTTGTTTACATAATGATGTATGCCTCAATTCAGATAGGGCTCAGGTTTTTAGGCAATTTTATGATGGCCAGGCTGTGAAATTGTTGTGTTATTATGGTGCTTTTGTTATTATCATTATTAATACACAGTCTGTTTTTTGCAAACCTGTCTACGTAATGATGTATGCCTCAATTTAGATAGGGCTCATGTTTATAGACAGTTATATAATGGCCAGGCTGTGAAATTGTTGTGTTATATTTGTGCTTTCATTATCATCATTATTAAGACACAGTTTGTTTTGTGGAAACTTAAAATTAACTTTAGTTTTAGATGGCCCAAGTATTTCAAAAGGACTAGGGCATGGTATACACCAGAAAATTGAAAATTCCGATCCAAAAGGAAATAGATGAGTTTAACAGTCTGTCAATGTTTACGCATTGCCAGTGGAGCAAGGTGCATCTTGTAAACTTAGTTGGGAAACTTGTTTCCGTAATGATGTATGCCTCAATTCAGATAGGGCTTAGGTTTTTAGGCAGTTTTATGATGGCCAGGCTGTGAAATTGTTGTGTTATTATGGTGTTTTTGTTATTATCATTATTAATACACAGTCTGGTTTTTGGAAACTTAAGGTTAACTTTAATTTTAGACGGTCAAGTAAACAGACAGACATAGAAAGGAAATACCATGTAGGTGAGTTGAAATCTTCTCTATGCGGGTGGCTCTTAGATTGGTTTGAGGCTCTTAGATTGATTCCAACCGGAACTTGTGATTTTTTGCAGGTCATATGTTTAAGAAATTGGAGACTGTTTCTCTTTAGTATTCCCCCATAGATCACATGGGTATACTCTTTGAATATAACCTAAGTTGCCGAATCAGGTGGGGATACTCTTTGAATATAAGTTGCCGAATCACGTACGGGAACGGGTACGGGTAAGTGGGTATGATATGTGGAAACAACAAAAAAATAATTTGGGGACTGGGTACATTTAGATACGTTTATAAAAAAATATATATAAAAATTACAAATATATACATATTTGCAACCTAAACACAATAATTAAAAAAATAGTATAATTATAATATTTAATTATTTCATATATAATTTAAAAAATTAATATTATAATGAAAAATAATAAATATAAATTAAATGATCATATATTATATAATAATATTATTAATATATAAGAATTTGAATGACAATACAATATCAATAATTAAGTATTAAACTATTAAACTATAAATATAATTTATTGACAACATAATAGTAAATTATACATTATTAAACATTCACATTTATTAATTATAAATTTAATTATAAAATAATAAATATATTTTTTTTTTGATTTGTAAGATAAGATTTTATATTAAAGTATTAAAAAAGTTTTACAGTATCCACCATGGCTGAAACAGCCAGCAACCTCAAAACCCAACCAGCCACCCCGAATCAGACCAGACCACGCAGGGTCAATACAAACTATATATTCAAAATTAGGGAAGCCCAGAAGCAAAATTCCCTGCCACCCATGCTCATATACATCAAACCATCATACCTATCCTAACCATACCAGGATAATGCCATCCCAAACCTAACCCAGAAAGCCATTCACAAATGCAAATTCACGGAAATTTTTTACCACACGGCGCCCAAAGGAGTGGGAAATGTTTAAGGTCCGCAACAGATAATCTGCCCCAACAACAGCGACCTGTTTATGCTCGACCAGAGCCATCCCTTTCAGATCAAAGATAAAGGGATAGTACTTTACCACTTCACCCGGCTTGAAGGTGGGAATGTCGCACGACCTTGGCATAGCTGTTCCGGAGATGGTCACTGTGAGAACTTCGTCCATCCCAACCAGCCTGTCCACATAAAGGAGCTTCTTCATCAATGCCCCTTGCAACTTTCTTCTCCATCCTTATCTCTAGAAGCACGGCTAAAAATCTTGAGGTGATATGCGTACCCACACACTTGGTTTCATCATTCTTTATGAAGTCTTACCCAGGACCATTTTCACAGCGGCAATGATAAATGGATCATACTTCTTCAGTAGTTGTTTGAGGCGTTGGTCCGAGATTTCACCGCGAAAAGCCATCTCCCGCACAGAGCTATCCAATTGGATAGGGATATCGCGCCAATGTTTGTTATCGTCTCCGCTGACATCTTGACCACAAATTTGGAACGTTCTCCCATTGTGACACTACGCTGCAACCCGCGCCAAGCACCAAACAAGCGCAAGCTGCAATCCATGCCAAACACCAAACAGACAAGCTACAGATGATATGCAATGCCACTGGAAATGCCTACCATCCGATATAAGCATTTGTGAAGGAGGCCATGTCTTGTCAAAATAATGAGGGTGGCAAGTGTTACTGCCATGAGTGCAACCATAGTTGCACGAATCAGCCCATACCATGACTCCCCAGATCAGAAATAACGACACGAGCCTCCAAGTTACGAGCTTTGTAATACCCCTTGATTTTCCATTATTGCCCTGACAACGAAGTCATGAGTGAAGAGTACGCGAATCTTGCCACCTTAACAACACTTACCACCAAAACTTGTATAAAATAATAAATATTAAACTGTTAGTCTATCTATATTTAATATTTGATATTAATTAAATATTATAAATTAAACTATGTATAGAGGATGGCGTTTCGTTCTGCAACTGCAAGGAGCCGAGCTAGGGCATCCGAGCCCTAGCTCGTGTTTGCTTTCTCGTTTTGTGCGAAGGTTGGGGTGGGCGTCTGTTTCGTTCTGTGGGGGGTTAATCTTTTTGCTGTGGCTATTCTTTGAAGCTCTGTCCTGGTTGTGTTTGGTCATTTTTCCTGTGCGGGAGGGTTTCCTCTACTCTGCTGTGTCTGGGGCCAGATCTTTCCTGTGCATGTCTGCCCCAGGCCATTTGGCAGCTATGTCTCAGGGTGAGCCATCTGGGGTTGCGCCTGACATGGATTTTCGTGCTGCGGTGGGCTTGAAATCGCCAAGACAAGGAGCAAGGGTTTTTGAAAACACCCTCTTCTCTCCGAATACTGGGTCTATGGAATCGAATTCGTCTGGTGGATCTCGGATCTCGAAGATTAACGGCTGCCTTGAGCGTTGCAAAGAGAGACCTAAATTGGTGATTCCGATCGAGATGATTGCTGAGGATATTGAGTATTATTCAAAGCATTCTCTGTACTGCAAATTTTTGGGAATGAGAGTGTCTCTACAATTTTTGGAAACTTGGGCTCGGAGGACTTGGGAGCCAGAGGGTGAAATGGAGGTCACGCTGCTTGCAAATAATTTTTTCATGGTCACATTTATCTGCTTGGCTGATCGCAATAGGATTTTTGAGGGGGGGCCCTATTTTCATAACCAAGTTGGGTTGTTCATCAAGCCATGGCATGCAGGCTTTAATCCCTCGGAGGAGCTTCCGAATCGTGTTCCGGTGTGGGTTCGGTTGCCCAGATTTCCAATTGAATGTTGCCGTGAGGATGTTTTGCACATGCTTGCTTCGATGCTTGGGAAGCCGGTGGGGTCTTCGACACAGACCCTAGGTAAGAAAGTAATGACTTTTGCTCGAATTTGTGTGGAAATTGATTTGAGTAGGCCCTTGCCAGATGCTTTTGATATGTGTGTGGGTCCCCATTCTTGGGTACAACAATTGGATTACGAAACCCTTCCTTTCCGATGTCGCCTCTGTCATGAATATGGTCACCTGTTGCGTAGATGCCCGAAGGCTAAGCCTGTGGTGCCTCAGCCTCCACCTCCTCCTCGTAACAATTCTGATGTTGATAAGGGGAAGAATCCTATTTCTGTTGTGGGTGCTGATGCTGAGGGTTTTGTTCCTGTTAAGGCTCGTAACCGGAATAGAGGACAAAAGAGGACTCTGATGGAGAGACAAGATGAGGATACTTTTAACAGGTTTGAGGTCCTAGATGATTTGGGTCAGCAAGAAGTTAATCCAGGGTTAGTAAGTGTGGATCCGGGTGTGGTTGGTTCTGGCTTGGAGGATCACACTTCCATTACGCCTCCTGCTCCACAGGAGGGGTCTGCCATACCTATGGTCACTGATGTGCAGGTTGGGGCCCAGGTGATGTCGGGTCCAAATGTTGAGTTGGGGCAGGGGGATGGAAGCTCGTCTTTTCCTGCACGGAATGTTGGATCAGATGTGGCTAAAAGTAGCAAGCCTTCTCCTCAACTGGGCATTTTGCAAAAGGATGGCAAGAAGGGGGGATCAGAGAAAAGTGTTAAACTTGGCAGGAAGAAAGATTTGGAAAAGATTAAGATGATGGGGGAGACTTTGGTGGAGTCAGGATCTGTTAAGACCCTAGATTCTCATTTTTTGACTCCTTTGAAATGATTATTATTTCATGGAATGTAAGGGGCTTGAACAGTGGCCCTAGACAAAAAGTTGTTCGTGAGTTGGTAAGAAGTCATTCTCCTGATGTTCTTTTTCTTCAGGAGACCAAGTTATCTGTTGAGTGCATGATGGGTTTAGTGCCTAAGTTGTGGAAAAATGGTCAATGCCAGTGTATCGGGGCTCAGGGATTCTCGGGGGGTGTGGCTTGTTTCTGGAACCCTCGGAAGATTCAACCTTTGTGGTGGTTATCCTTCAAGTCCTCTTTATCCATGGTGGCCTCGTGTCCTGAGTCGGGAGAGTTTGTTCTTTTCTCCAATGTTTATGCACCTGTTGAGTTCCAGGGTAAGCTTATTTTATGGACACATATTCGTTTTGTTCGTAGCCTATTTCCCTATCATCCTTGGATCATTGCAGGGGACTTTAATGCTATTACTGAATTAGCTGAGAAACGGGGTGGTATTGCAAGACTAGAGCCTTCTGCTTTGTTGTTTCAGGACAATATATCTGCTCTCAATCTTGTTGATATCAAACCTAGCAATGGTCAATTTACTTGGAACAACAGAAGGATTGGTGATAGTTGCATTGCTGAAAGACTGGATCGTTTCATGGTCTCCTGCTTTTGGGTTGGGGGAATGTGGTCTTCTAGTTCTGAGATATTAGACTGGCAAGGTTCAGATCACTGGCCTATAAAGCTAGTTATCTCTTCTGCTCGGATGCCTCGAACACCAACCTTCAAATTCCAGCTAATGTGGTTGCGGGACCCTGACCTTCATGGATGTGTTGCTGAATGGTGGAGGTATGGTAGACCTGCTTATGGTACTGCAATGTATAATTTTGCTAAGCTCCTTCAATATGTTAAGTATCAACTTAAACGATGGAACCGACATTGCTTTGGAAACATCTACCATGCAAAGCTTGCTGCACAAGCTGAGCTGAATGGTATTACTAGGTTGATTAGGGAGGATGGGGTGTCTGAGGATTTGTTGCGAGATGAGGCTAGGGCATTGAAAGCTCTAGAGGAGTGGGAGCTGAGGGAGGAAATCTACTGGAAACAAAAATCTCGGATTGAGTGGCTTCAGGAGGGAGACAAGAATACTGCCTTCTTCTTCAATTCGGTGAAGGCCAGACGTCATGGTAATTCTATCTCAACTTTGGTGACTGACAGGGGAGAGGTTCTTTCTTCTACTCAGGATATCTCAAATGAAGCTGTGCAGTATTTTGCTTCTTTATTCAAGGAGGACTCGCAGGGGGACTCAATTGAAGAGGCTCAGGTCCTCTCTTGTATTCCTTCTTTGGTCTCTTGGGAGATGAAGGAGCATCTTATGAGGGATGTCTCGCTGGAGGAGCTGGAGAAGACTGTTTTCCAGATGAAGAAGGGTAAAGCTCCTGGTCCGGATGGCTTCCCGATTGAGTTCTTCCAGGAATTTTGGGAGATTATCAAGCTGGATTTATTAGCAGTTGTTCAAGAGTCTCAGAAGAATAAGCAAATGCTTCGGGCCCTAAATTCTACCTTCCTTGCTCTAATTCCCAAGGGTGATGGGGCTGATCGGTTAAGTCAATTTCGCCCCATTTCTCTTTGCAATGTTATATATAAAATTATCTCTAAGTTGATTGCTAATAGGTTAAAAAAGTGGCTTTCGCTGCTGATTTCTGAGGAACAGAGTGGTTTTGTGATGGGCCGCCAGATTTTGGATGGTGTGGTTATTGCTACAGAGACTATTCATTCTATGGCCAATTCCAAAGATAAGGCTATGTTCATCAAGCTTGACATGGCCAAGGCTTATGACAAAGTTCGATGGTCCTTCCTTCAAAAAGTTTTAGGGGCCTTTGGTTTTGAGGAGGAGTGGATTCGCTGGGTTATGAGTTGTGTGAATTCTGTTTCTTTCTCTGTTTTGATTAATGGGGAGCACTCTGAACTCTTTGGTGCTTCTCGGGGTTTACGTCAAGGTGACCCCCTCTCTCCTTACTTGTTTCTTCTTTTGGTGGAAGGTTTGGGACGGTTGATAAAAAGGAATGTGGAGGGGGGTTTCATTCAAGGATGGCAATGGGGAGGTGGCTTACCAGTGCAATCTCACTTACAGTTTGTGGATGACACTGCTTTGATGGGCATGGCTACTATTAGGGAGGCTTCAAACATGCGCAAGGTATTGGATATTTATCTTGCTGCATCGGGCCAGTCAATTAATGAGGGAAAGTCTTCCATTTTTTTCTTCAATACTCCGAACTCCATTCAAAGGAGAATTGCTCATATTCTCAGATTTCAGATTGGGGATCTCCCGCTAACCTACCTTGGGATCCCTATTTCTGTTGGTAGGCAGTCTAGGGATTCTTGGCAGGCTATTCTAGAAAAATTTCGTGTCAAAGTCACTCATTGGACCCTTCGCTGGCTATCTTTTGCGGGTCGGGTTCAGCTGCTCAAATCTGTGGTTCAAGCTCTCCCTCTTTATAGGTGTATGATTCAGGTGGCGCCAGTGGGCTTTGTTAGGGATCTTGATTCCTTAGCAAGACAATTTTTATGGGCTGGTAGTTTATTATCTTCCAAGTGGAGCCTTGTTAGATGGGATGTTGTTTGTAGCCCTAAACAGTTTGGAGGTCTTGGGTTACGGCAGTCATTGTTGTCTGGTACGGCTCTGGCTGCTAAATTGTATTGGCGTTGGTGTGTGGAACAGGATCGGGTGTGGGCTAGAATTTTGACTCAAAAGTACTTTCCAGGGATTCCTCAAAGTGATATCCCTCGCTATAGCTTGACAGGGAAGGGATCTGTGATTTGGAATACTCTTAAGAAGGGGGCTGCACTTGTTAAGGGTGGCTTATTCTGGATATGCAAGAGCGGGTCAGAGGCACATTTTTGGCATGACGCTTGGGATGGCCACCCTCCCATTGTTTCTCAGTATCCTCATTTGCTTACTTTGTGCCAGAGGTTCTGTGAAGCAGGATGGTTGAGGGTGTGCAACTTTAAGTCTCTTTCCTTTCAGGGGCAGTTGGTGGAGGCAAGATGGAAGAATCCAGAGGAATGGCCTATTGTTGGTATGGAGGAGGAGTGCGCTGAGCTTCATTACATTCTTTCTTGTCGAAGTTGTAGCTCCCTCATGGATCAGGATGTGTTGGCTTGGTCTCCTAACCCCAAGGGTGCTTACACTGTTTCTTCTGGGTATCAGGAGTTGCTTTCCCAGCAGATTGAGGGGGTGGAGGTTCATTGGTGGAGGAAAGTTTGGAATAAGTTTTCTTGGCCAAAGTGTAATTGCTTTATTTGGACTTTGGCTTGGAATAGGTGTTTGACTTGGGATAATATCAGAAAGAGAGGTTTCTCTGGCCCATCTAGGTGTGTTCTCTGCGGGTGTGGGGAGGAGGACTCTCCTCACTTGTTCTTTCGTTGTTCCTTCACCTTACAGCTCTGGCATTTCTGGTGGGGTGTTTGGAAAAGCCCTTGCATTCATGCCTCCTCCTTGGTGGAGTTTTGGACTAGTCTGGGGAGGCCCCCCTCTTCGGCCTCTTTCTTGCAGGATGTTTGGTATGTTGGTCCCATCTTTCTACTTTGGCAAGTTTGGTTGGAAAGGAATCGAAGAATCTTTCGAGGTGAAAATTTGGGGATTCAACAAGTTTGGTCTAGAGTTATGGGAATGATCCAGGAGACAGTTGAAGCTAAGGGTGATATTATGCTGCCGTTAGAGAAAGGAGATGCTGAGATGGTGGATCGGCTGGGTATTCAGGGGCTATCTTCAGCTTCTGCTTGCATCAGGAGAGGTAGGCGTGTGAAGCAAAAAGTTCAAAGGGTGGGGAGTTGGTTGCCCCCTTCTACTGGTTTTTTGAAAATTAATACGGATGGCTCATCTAGGGGAAATCCTGGACCTGCTGGGATTGGCGGGGTTGGTAGGGATTCTTCTGGATCAGTGGTTTTTATTTTTTCTGCTAATGAAGGGATACAAACTGTCAATAGGATGGAAGGCTTGGCTATTCTCTATGCCTTGAAACGGGCATATGCTTTAGGGTGGCGTAAGGTTATTTGTGAGTCTGATTCTCAGGTCTTGGTCAATTTACTTCATGGAAAGAAGATTTCTGATGTTAGCTGGCAGTTGGCTATGTTGGTGCAGCAGATATTGCAGGTTAGCTCTTTGATGGAGTCGGTATCTTATGTCCATATTCCAAGGGAATGGAATAGGGCAGCTGATTGTCTAGCCAAATGGGCATCAGAGAATATTGATGGTGTGAAGATTGATGGGTGGGAGCAGATTCCCCGTGAGTTATGTCAGGATTTGGAGAGGATTCTTGCAGAGGATGGGAGGGCTATTGGGGAAGAGTGATTTTGTTCCTGGATTTTCTTGTGGTTTTTGTTGGTTCCTGGGGCTTTGGCCCTTTGCTGTTATGTAATGCTTTGCTCTGATTTTCAATAAAGTTTTTACCCCTTTTTATTAAAAATAAATAAATTAAACTATGTATATTACTATAATTATATTAATAAATTAAAAGAACATATTATAATTAACAACATTAAAACCTAAAAGGCTAAAACTATTAAAGATAAAATATAAAATTGCATGTTGCAAGTAGGAACAGGCGAGTCACGTGAGGAAGCGGGCACATGACATCGGAAGTTGGATTGTGCGGATTGAAGACACTTGTGCCGAAGATCATTTTGCCTAACAAATTCAGAGACGTGCAGAATATGTCCTTCCGATATCCACAGCTTTTCCCTTGTCCTCGAAAATGAGTTGTATCATGCGAAATACTTGCTCTCTTCTAAGGTGTTGCAGAGCTTCAGGTCTTTTGTGGCTGAACATCTCAATCTCAACTTTTGAAATGTGTCGGAGATGGTGCCAGTAAGGATCATATTTTATTTTGTTTAGTTTTCTAGTATACACCATTTTATAGTCGGAATCCTAGCGGTGGTTGCAGCGTCGCCATAAACTCTTTGGGTAGAAGACAACGTTGTTGGGAGTGGGCTCCATAGAAATGAGCAAAACTCCATCCAGTTCCCGAATTGGGTGTTTTCGTTCACTCAAAAAAAAAAAAAAAACAAACCAAAAAACTAGGAAAATTGGCTTGACTCGTGTTGGGTTCGTCAGAATTCAGCTAAAGACTAATCGAAACGTTTTTACTTCAAAAATACGAATCTTGCACGATTCCAGAGAGATTCCAGGCAGTACTCGACTTTGGGACGTACAGTACCCATAATCGGCAGGTAAACTAGGCGATTCGGTAACATTTTACAAGATGCATCTTGCTCCACTGGCAATGTATAAACATTGACAGACTGTTAAACTCCTATATGTTCCTCTTGGATCGGAAATTTCTGGTGTATACCGTGCCCTCATCCTTTCGAAATATATGGACCATCTAAAACTAAAGTTAATTTTGAGTTTCCAAAAAACAAACTGTGTCTTAATAATGATAATAATGAAAGCACCAATATAACACAACAATTTCACAGCCTGGCCTGGCCATTATATAACTACCTATAAAAATAAGCCTATCTAAATTGAGGCATACATCATTACGTAAACAAGTTTCTAAACTACATATACAGGATGCATCTTGCTTCACTTGCAATGCATCACCATTGACAGACTGTTAAACTACTCTAGCTCTATAAGCCCTTCTACTTCTGTGTGCTCTGCTGACTGAAGTTTGTAATTTTCCAATCTTGCACACTCCAGTCCCATGTCCTAACTATTTTTTGGTAGATGCTGAATAAGTTGTTCATCTAGCTGCAAAGACCTAGTTGTTTCCCACAAAGTCTCAACTTTCATTCCCGTGAATTTCAATAAGAGTGTGCATGAAAGACCTGCAAACTGACTGAATTATTAATGAGTCATGCAGTCTTTATCTAGCTTGATAATAAGATTTCAGTAATCTAAAGACTGGCTCATGCAATAATAACTAGTGGTCAGTCGACATCCACAACCACCTTATGAGATGAAAGGGTTTGCAGGTTCTTTATCAGAAACATTGTCAATAATGAAGAATATGCACATTCAACCACTCAACTATGTCCAAGTCAAGTACAAGCCAATGAAAGAAAACCTGGGTATGAACAACCAAATTCTAATCAGTCCAGCCATAATAGCCTTTGGTGCCACATTGGTAAAACTAGAAAACAGTTAAGGTCAGCTATCTATGGGAACTTTTCTAAGTTGTCATTCAATGGCTTGCTTTTTTGAAGTATATGTCTATATTCTTTTCAGAATTCTGCACATGTGAGGAAGAGAGAAGTAGATAGCGGTCAAAACAGCCCTTTAAAATATGATATATCTGTTATAGTACTGTTTTTAATGTTTATAGAATGGTATTGTATGTAATCCAAGAGTTTGAAGACAAGGAATGATTTCAGTACCCCCTGCTTTGCTGTCCTTGTTTCATGTTTAATATTTTTCTGTTTTATAGAAGCTGCATCTAATTCTTTTGAATGCTGAAGGTTAAGATTCATGGTAGGAACAGACCAATTTCAGTATTAAAGCACAGGAGATGCTTGAGCATGGTGAAGATTAGATCCCTCACATTCCCAGTCTAAAAAAAGACAGAATTTAAGCAATGCATCACTCAAAACACTTAAAGAAGTAGTAAAGATTGGCATACCTATGATGATGATGATATTGTTAAAAGTTTTCACCTACTGTTGCTCAGTCAGTGTTCTCAGTTCTCACAGCAATAGCACAGCAGTAGATTAAGAGATCAGCATGAAGAGGATGTAGTTATACAGGAGAATAAAGCCCAGTTATGTGGGATATCCTCTTTGAGATTTGGGCCCAGTTAACTGCTTGAGACTTGAGTGATTTGTGAATGTAACAGAGTCTCAACTACTTTGATTAGAAGTTATTTGTTATCAAGACTAGGTTGATTGATTATTCAGACTAGTTGATTGTTCAGAACTACAGTCAAACTTAGTGTCACTCCAATGAGTTATAAGCTTAACTTGGAGCTTTACTTGACACCTCATCTAGTTTCTTTTGGAAAAATGCTTTTTTATAGTTTCCTTTTT
The DNA here is from genome assembly GCA_007258455.2 of Sequoia sempervirens. Lineage (NCBI taxonomy): Eukaryota > Viridiplantae > Streptophyta > Pinopsida > Cupressales > Cupressaceae > Sequoia > Sequoia sempervirens. The sequence goes on from VDFB02333511.1 coordinate 39,179, forward strand.
CGGGCCCTCCATTTATTTTATTTTTATTTTATTTTCCCTCCAAGTATTAATTACTTTTTATATTTAGGTGTTTAAAATAAATATTTATTTATTAAAATAATATTTACTTTTGTTGCCCCAAAATAAAAGTGATTGGGGCCACCTTAAATATTATTATTATTAATTGCAAACTCAAATGATGAATCATGTTATAATGCCCATAGAGTGTGGATCTTCTACCTATCAAATAACACATCTCTAGAATGCTATGGGGTCTATGCAAACCTGGATACTTGAGTATCACTATGCCAATGTCATGAATCAAACTACAATGTCCATGAGACAAATCTTACCAAAGAGCATTGCAAGCTCTACTATCTCCAGCGATCACATCATCTTTGTCCAACTCATGTAATTTGATCACCTCTTTGAAAAACAACTTGACTTCATGCGGAAAAACAACGAAGAAACGTGCATGACCCACAACAACATAAAAGCAAACCTCTAAAAACTTTGCAATGAGAGTCTAAAGAGTCTCCTTCCTATCCCAATTAGTATTAGACAAGGAATGCAACTCACGCTCAAGATGATACTCTTTGATTTGATGTTGCATGAAAATATCCATGAATTCCCACAAGACCAAAGGTTGTTGTATGTACTCACTACCATAATTTTGTTGCTTCACTATGCTCCTTCTATGTAATGGAGAATCCAAAATGCTTATTAGAGTTTCACAATCAAAACCTTGAGTTCCAATGGACTTTTCAATGATGTAGCAAGCTGTCCCCTTCAAAATATGGTGTAAATCAAATTGTGTAAAAACGTTACAACAGCCACAAACCACTTGGAATCTCACCCAAATCAGAACTATGGTGGCTGAAATGATTGTTCCCTTCATCTGTACCCTTCTACCAACATCATCCGATTATGATGCCTCCATAAAATGTGCAACCTTGCATCTGTTCATGACTGATAACAGCAGCTCATGATCTGAAACTAGCAACATGCCAATGGTACAACAGCTGCAAAATTGAAACTCGTTTGCAAAAATAGAAAATGTGAGCAATATAGGGGCTCAAAACATCTCTGTAAGGAATGAAAATTCTGTATTAGCAGCCACAAACTGAAAAACACTCCTTCCCATGATTGGAAACATCTGCATATCCACCTGTATGGGTGCAACCGAAATAATGTGGTGGCTGGTAATGGTGATAACAGCAGAATTAATGATTGGGCCCTGCATTTATTTTATTAATTTATTTTCCCTCCAAGTATTAAAAATACCTTTTATATTGAGGTGCTCAAAAAAATACTTTTTAAATTTATTAAAATAATATTGTTTAAGTTGCCCCAAAAATAAAAGTGACCAGACCCAAATTAAAAAATATTATTAATTATTTTAATCCCAAAAAAGGGACATGACAGATTGTTTCAGCTAGAGCAAAAGAGAGTCAAAACTTAGTCCTCATCAAGAAGATGAGGACAGGTGGTAAGAAAAGAGAACCCAAGAAGGGTCAAAAGGGCAAGGAGGAAGAACTGGATCCTTTGGACTGGGGGAAGAAAGACTTGAGTCACATGAAGTGTTTCAAGTGCTACAAAATGGGCCACTGTGCATCTCAATGTCCTGAGAGGAAGAAAACCAAACAGCAGCACCAAGAGTTTGCTATGAGCACAAAAACTCGAGCCAAAGTAGAACTTGATACAACTTTCTCCATGGTGTCATGCCCATCCACTAACACCACATCTAGTGTAGGGTGATATGCAGACAATGAAGCACCCAGACATGTAATGTCCCGTTTAATTCCTAAATGTCTGCAGCCTATGCTTCAAAAGAAATCAATAAAGATAATTAATATTACACCAAGCTGGCATTAAATACAGATTAGGTTGTTAAGAATGGTCAACCAGCATATGAAAGGTTGTGTCCCTTAAGCAAGATAAGGTATATAAGGAAGGTAGATCTAGAAGGAAAGGGAAGGGTGAGGAATTATTAGGACTGCTTACAGTAATAGACAGCAGCACTAACAAATTGAGTTATTTAAAATTAAGTTATTATTCTCCATGTGCAGCGATGAAGAGTTGTAACTATTGAGGTGAAGAGGTGTGACTCCCTCGAACTTGAGATATAAAGGGGAGAGCATTTCATTTGAAAAGAAATCATCAATGGGGAATAAATCTATCAATCAATTTGGAAATAAAGTATTATTCTCAAAAGGCAGCCATGAAGGGTGGTGACTCATTTATTATGAAGGGAGGTGACTCATTTATTATGAAGGGTGGTGACTCCTTCAAGAAATGGATATGAAGGGTAAATCAGTTCATTGGCATTCAATAAGAAATCATCACTCATCTATCAAAGAAGTGGATGATAAAGTGAATGAAATTGGAAAAAGGAAAAAAGGAAATTGAAACATAAGATATCAATTGGCAATAAGTATTGATTCAGCAAGAATATTATTGGGAAGTAAGTTGAGAATGTAAATTAAGAATAACAATATATATATAATAATTGCATAATGATATTTTATCACCATTAATACAGTAGATGCTTTTAGCAATCTATTTTGAATTTATAAAAGTGTCTTGCAAATAGGGAGGTCGATCAACCTTCTGAGTTCATGAGAGATGTGAAGTACCAGCCTTTCCTTCATAAAGTACCCCACCCTTGAGATGGAGCGCTCATGGGCCAAGAGGCGTACGAGTGCACCTGAGCTTGTTGAGGAAGACAATCTTCATGCATTTTATCAAGCACGCCACCCCTAAGATGGAGTGCTCGTGGGGTGGGAGGAAAATGAGTGCTCCTAGGCTTGATCAAGGAGGATGGAGCGCCTCCAAGGTGGACTGAGAGATGGAGTGAACATGAGATCCTACCATGTTCATGGGCTAGGAGGCAGATGAGTGCTCATGGGCCAAGAGGCATATAAGTGCTCCTAGGCTTGAGGGTCTTCTCAAGTACACCACCCCGAGATGGATGGACAAGTATCCACCCATGCTCTCACAATACAAGGACAACCATCCTTGAGATTGTGGTTTGCAAACATTTCTAGAAAATTCCTAATATGATTGACTATAGGAATATGCTTTGGAATAACCATTGATGATGTTAAGATATTTTGAATCCAAATGTTAATGATACTAAGAACTAAATATTTAACTATTACGATGTTCTAGCTATGATGTATTGCTCTCAATATACTATTTTATGTGTTAATCTGTATATAACCATAAAGTTTACACATGTTATTACTAATATCAGATTTTAGTGATTACTATTGTTTTGTAGGCCTAAATTTAGGAATATCCCAAAAGGGGACATTACAAGACACATGACGTTCACTAACAAGGCATTCAACAGATTTCAAGAATGAAAGGATGGCATACAAGTGTAGTTGGACAAGAATGCCACTAGTCCAATTACTAGATGGGCTTTGTCTCCATCTGCATGTCTTCAAGTGATGTTCTTGAGCTAGATGATGTCTTGTATCTTTTTGGTTTAACAAAGAGTCTACTTTTAGTTTCTTGCATGACAAACCTACAATGTATCACCAAGTTTGATGGTCTGCAAGTGATCATTGTTAGGAATTAGTGTTCACATGGTTTATTAAATTGGCATTATAAGTGTAATAGATATTAAGTTGTTGAGAAAAAACTTAATATTATTGTTAGTGTGGTTTGTTAGAATATTATGTATAGGACAAATATACGAGAGATTTTAGGTATGAGTTGTTAGACCAACTCATATTATTAGGGAGTGGTTCCTAAAATATCAAAGATTAAAATCCTATATATATGTAATATATTATTGACCGAGGTGTGTGGAATAGAAGCATAGTATTATTGAATACAAAAAATTTGTATAGCTTCTATAAACTCTCCTCATATCTTTGCACAAATTTCTTATATGGTATTAGAGCAAGACGAAGAGGAATATGCTAGAGAAAATTTTGGAGAGTTTGGTGCATCTAGTTTAGAATAATCAGTCTAAAGAGGGTTTGTTTGTAGTTTGTTTGAATAGGCAAAATGAAGTGTTCGTGCCGATTAACTTGATGTTTTCGTAGAGTTGTTGCTCGTTGAATATTCAAAGAGAAGATATCTCGTTGCAAAAGAAGTCTCAGATTTTTTGAAGAGAAGTGATTTCCTTGGACAAACAGTCCTTCATAAGGCCGCGGGACTCCACTCACTGTGAGTGGCTTTCAATCAAAGTTTGTGATTCTGGATGCCAAAAGCAACAGCTTAAAGAACCTTGTCATACAATCCCAAGGAATTTTTCCATCAAGATTTGGCCAAAAACCTTTGTGACAGCCAAAGTTTATAAGAGCAACGAAAGATTGATGATGGAAGAGGAATTTAAGCAGCTGTGACTAGAAAGAAGTAGTCAGCGTGTTGGAAGTCCAAGTCACGAATCAAGCTTTAGTGTTTGAAGATTGATCTACTATTGAAATCCGCTATTGCATCATTTTTGTGAGAGGAAGTAGAGTCGGTTATTGTATTGCAATCCCTTCACAACGTTCACCCAATTCATCAAAAATGTGCACAAATCCTTACAAAGCCATATCTTTATATTATCGATTCATGGGTGTTTAGACAATGAAGTCTAATCGAGCTGATTGAATCATTAGTTGCCTCTTCTCGGCGAGTTAAAGGGAAATCTAGAGGAGAATGTTAAGTTATTCATGAAGTTGAAGAGGCTGCATTCACATATGTTTGGCATTGAGTGAGCTCTAGAGAAAGAGCATGCACCAATTTGAGCAATCAAAGCAGATTTGGTGTGATCCAAATGCTTGTGAAGATTTGGTATGACTCATTGAAAATCCAATGATAGTGGGAGACAACATTCTAGAGATTCCACAATCACATATCCTCCTTCATTGCAGAAGCGTGGTGAGTTGGTTTGATAAGCCACAGACATCTACGCTTTGAATTTCTTTAAGAGACTAGTGGATTCTTGTAAGACACCCGACTGGTTTTGATAGTGTTGATGCGTGTTTTATGACACACCAAACATCAGAATAAAATGCCCAAAGACACTCTATCCTCTCTTGAAAAATCACCGCATATGCTAAGATTGCGAGAAGATCATATGGCGATTCCAAGGTTTCTTTAGTCGGGTCTCGACGTGTGGATAAGCTCAATGGCCGTTGTGATATGCTGGTAATAAACAAGGGGACTTACGTAAAATCTTTGCAAGTTCAGGACTTAGGAAATTTATCGTTAAAGGCTCTCAATTAGGACTTTCAATTGTGGATCTCAAAAAAATGGCAAAAAGACAAGGGTTCAGAAAATCTAGTCTAAGCCTAAGAATTCAAGAGACAATAAAGACTCGGTGAAGGGAATAAACCACATTTTGTTTTGCCTCCTACAGGACAACATACGCAAAATGGGTGCAATCTTCAAGGGGTTGTGAGAATAATTTTCAAACCTCGAACGAGGCTGAAGTTAAGTTTCCACAATTAAGAGCTCAGGCTAACTTTACGCATCGAATGCAAATCATCCATTCGAAGAAAGTATGAGCTACACTTCACCATCGAATCAATATGATCAATCTTTCATTCAATTAACCAACTGTCAAAGCAAATTCTACTTAATCTAACTTTAACTCTAATCTATGGCGGAAGATAATATGCAACCTCGCTTACTATTCAACAATAAGAAGTTATTCAAGGCAAATCATGCTCAAGAGCTTTTATCATTCAAAATAGTCTCAATGCGACAATACACATATTCTGTCTCCACACCAATGAAAATGAGAGAGCACTAGTTTATATAGAGCCTCAAAAATGAAATGAAGGGCCGAGATTAAAACAAGATTAATAGCCAAGATTATTACAACCAAACCCTAATTAGGGTTTCCCAAAATAACAAGAGTTATCAACTAGAAATCAATCAGAAAAGTGGCAGTTCCAGCTATAATCTAGGAGAGGCGTCCTTATCCTTCTGAAAAGCATTGTGCTTGGCGAATCTGGACACTACTGCAATGACCTCGTCCATCGTGACAGGCGGCAACATGCTGATCCGGAATTCAAGTCCGTCCAACTTCTCAGCACATCTAGCAAAAGTACCTTCCCAATCTGCCTCCTGCTTCTCAAAATCCTTTCGAATGGATGAGAGTCTTGCCACTCTCGCAAAGTCTTGTCTCAAGAATGGTCCAGTGGTCGAGAAGAAAGTTTCTTGAACTTTATGCTTCAATCTCTCCAACTGCATGTCGTTCTCCCGGATGACTTCACGGTCGAACACTTCTGTAGTTGTCATGTAAATCTTCTCCTGGATTTTCCTGACCTGTTCTTCAATTCCAAGCCCATCTACTTTTGCCTTCTCCAAGACTTCTTCTCGTATTGTCACTGCCCAAAACCAGTGATGAAAATCATATGCTGCCCCTGCAGCAATCACCCTTTTATCAACTAACTCCTCTCTTGGAGTGCTCTTCAAGATTCTAAGGCTTGGAATAAGCCTTTCCTGCATATCCGGGATACCTTCCCACGCCTCCGCCATATCCATCAGTCTGGAAAGAAATGAAGAGGTTCGTCCATAGGCCAGTGCCAACTTCTCCATGAACAAGGCCGCTTTTGTGCCTTCACTTGCTATCCAGTCTTGAGCCTCCTTGGCCGTTACCATTCCGTGCTCGACATCCCTAGTCATCTCCTGTGATGAATTGAGGAGAGGAGGAACAGTCGCATTGCCTTTATCAAGTGGCTGGGTCAAATGCTGTATATATTCTTTGAGACGTTCGACCTCCTTCTTATACTCCTTCTTAGCCACTTCCTTTTCTAGTCTCGCTTTGATAGTCGAGACAGAATTATCTAACTCCTCTACTTCTTGACCTTTCGAGGTCGGGCCAAGGTCAACAGTGGTTATAGCATACTCCTGAGGAGTGATCTCGTCTTGTGGCTTGTCCACCGTAGGTACCGCAATATGCACGGAACGGCTGCCTGTCTTGTTCTTCTGAATAGTGGAGAACTTCCTGGCGGGCTTCTTGACTGTGACTTGCTCTAATCTTGCCAAGAAATCGGCAATATCATCCTCTTCTTCTTGTTGAGCCTCAGCAGGCACCTGAACTTTCATCCTTTCTAACAGCCAGTCTGGAATGGTTGACTGTTCAATGCCATCCTCTACTTGAACCTCATCTTCATTCGGAACATCCATGACTTCCCTGAGAGCGGAAATCATTCCCTCCTCAAAGTCATTGTTCCGGGCTTCTATATCATTGTCCGAACCTAAGATTTATGTGCCTGTTGGTGACGCAGGCTCTTCATCATCTAGTTGAATAGGTTCATCGTTTACTCCCTGAGTTGCAAGAGGTTCGAGCATTTCTACCAAGGAGTCGTCTATGGTAGCCACAAACTGGTCATTGTTCCTGGATGCAGCAGAACGAGAAGGTTCTCCCTTATACCTCTTGGAAGCAGGCTCAGCACTTGGCATTATTTCTTTTCTTTTCTCTCCGATCCCGGCCAAGTCTTGATGGGATGCACCAGCATTAGAAGAATATGACTCTGATTCGCTCAACAGGTCATATGTGAGCGTGATTCCTTTTTGTCTCAATTCTTGGGCGTGGTAATCAACCCACCATTGAGAATACTTAGTTACTGGCCTCATTAGGGTGGCTAGGTCTGCGTGCTCTGGTTCTGACCATTTTACTGGAGGGAGAGGTCGGCCTTCATCGAAGCGTGGCTGGACGTGGTTTCCATCATCCTGTAATTGGTCAGGCACTCGGCAAAACTCAATTGCTCTCATGAAATCTAGTGGCATCCTGGACCACATTTTCCCCCTGACCTCGTACTCATCGGCAGCATTTGCCCAGAAATCCTCTAGTTCCATCCTGTGCTTGTACTTTCTTCCTTCCACTGTCTGAATGTTATGATGTGGGTCATAGTTGACCCTGGACTTGTAGGCCGTGAAAGGATACCATTGGATCTCCAACCTTGCACTTTCAGCTGCCTGTGCTGATGGACAATATTCCAACATGTTCCCAATGAAGAATGGGAATGTGACGGACGCCTTCTTGGATGGCCTCTGAATATTCTGATACTCTTCTAATTGTCTCAAAACCTCGAGCAATATCATCCGATTGGTCGGATAGATAGGCAATTTATAGGGATTTCCAGTGAATCCCTGGATCCTGACATATGTGAATTTCGGGAACTGGATGAACCAAGACCCGTATTTGCTGATAAGACTTTTTGCTTCATGGCTCAGCCTCTGATGCACTCCTCCTTGAAGCTTTCTGGTAATGTGCATCAGGAAGGCATCATGTACCCTCCTGAAGTGAGTCTTCTCCTTCAATTGGAGCTGAGGATAACAATCGTAAGGCCTGAGCTCGTTCTCCCTGTTGCCAATTTTGCCCTTGCAGATCAATCCTTGATACTTGTATGATCTGGCCAACAGGTATATCACATATGAACTCATATGAAAAGACTTGGTCTCTTCGAGGTTGATCAGTTGCTCATGAAGGTTGTCACTTATCATCCGTGACCAGTTGAACATTTTTACTCCAGAGGTGATCTCATCTATAAAATAGTACATCCAGCTCTCGAAGAAGGCGCCCTGCGGATTGCCAGCTATTCTGTTCAGCATCAGTGCAATATCCCCAAAATCTTCCTTGAAGTCTGTTCGGCGAGGCCTCTTGGGCAACTTTTTGATTGAAGGCTTTGGCTTGTCCATCCACACCTTGTTGACTGTTGTGGCGCACAGATCTGGCTGACTGTCATATAATCTTTTAGCTTCTTCCTTGGTCTTATAGACCGTCCATGAATGCTCTGGGATGCCGAAGGTATCCTGAATTGACACTTCGCCCAAGTGTGCTAAGACTCTTCCATCAGGCGCGATGATCTGTCTCTTTTGAGCGTCATAATGGAGAGCACACTCCACCATCAACTCTGCACAATCCATTGCTGGTGGGAATCCAGCTGCTTGGAATATCCCGTTTTTGACCATCCGTCTAGCTATTGCTGTGGGGAGTCCCTTCTGACCGTACACTATTTTCTTGAATTCATCAAAATCAACGTGTCCGAGATCAGTGTCCACGACATTCTTCCACTTTGAAATGACCTTGGTCTCTTTTTGAGCACCCTTGTTGGCAAACTTCATTTTCAGCTTCTTGGATGGTTCGCCTGCCGTGATCGTCAACCTGCAGTCATAAAATTAACATTAGTACAAAGACTTTTTTAAATAACTAAATCCCATGCCTTGGATTCAAAAATTGACTTTCAGCTGGTTAAATAATTAAATTATCACGAAAAAGCAAGCTGAAAGTGGCTTAGATGAAATTGAAAATTCTGCCAGAACTTCGTCAAGATGAAAGTACATGAAAGAGATAGCAAATTTATTTGACCAAACACCAAACCTCAGTGAAGAACCGTCGAATGCAAATTAGATTTAAAAATCTGATTTTTTTGAAAAGTGCGCCCCTCTTTACAGAAGAATTCAGCTTTTGAATAAATATCCTTTTCTTTTCCCGCGAAAAATTCCTCAGCATAACACTGCTTCTCTCTCTGGGAAAATTCGACTTTGCCTATTGATCAAACAATCGCCTGATAATTTCGAGAAAGAATAAATTTCTCTTCAGCTGTGTGTGAAAAAAATGAGTTGCTGAAACTCATTATAATGCTGAAGGATTGAATTCGATTTAGTAACTGCCATATTCTTTCTCGATCTCGATTTGTTTTCATTTATCCAAACAGGCAAGTTTCCTTTTATTTCCAACAAGAATCAGTCTCGAACTTATCCAAGCAAATCTCACTGATCTTCAAAAATTCGCTTTTTATTTAATGTTTATCTTTGATTTTTCGAATTTTTGAATAAACATTAAATAATTAATTAAATTCATGGCGAATTTAATTTTCTTGCCGGATTTCATCTCTGCCTGGCGTACTTTATTTTCTTCCAATTTTCATCTGGCAAATTTGATTTTGTCCAATGCATTTTTAAATTCCAAATAGTTGAAAATTAATTATTAAAATATTAAAATATTTTAATTAATTCCAACCCGTTCGTTTTAGACCCATGGCTATTTCGATTATCCTTTCATTTTTCTTGGCTAAGAGTTTATTTTCCAATTTCATCCTCAATTTCGTCTAGCCAAACCAAAATTCAAGCCATTCCGTTGAAAATTTTATTGCCAGATCCCTATTTTTCTTTGCCGAGGCGAGATTTTAAGCTTATTTTGCTCTGCCAAAGTCAAATTTTCTCCTGCTCAGTCGAATTTTTCTAGGCAAAATCCTTGCCTGAGTGTCTTCGTTGGGCGAATTTCCTTGACATCTGACATATTCTTCCTCCTTCTGGCCAAGGACGATCCTTCCTTTCTCCTTGCCTTGTGCATTTTTCTTGGGTCAAAGTTGTCAAATTCTCAACATTTTCACCATACTTAGGCAAATTTATTTTCTTTTCCTCATCGTGTTAGGCACATTCCGTCTTATTTTTTTCGCCATATCCTAACTTCCTCTAGCATGTGCCCTTTCAAACTTAGCATTTGACCTCTCGAAAATGTCATGATACTTGGTCAAAAATCTCAACTTTCCATCCTTTTAGCCTCTATACTTAGGCAAATATTCGAACTTTTCTTGGTCTTGGCATTAACACTTAGCAAATTTTTTTATTTTTTCTTCATCCTACATGCCTAGGCGGACTTCATAGGTCTTCAGCCAAGTCCCACCTTTCAAGGGCGGACTTTAGAGGTCTTTTGGACGAATCTCCAAGCATATGGCGGACTTTGAAGGCTGTTTGGACGTGCTTCCTTGAAGATGGCGGACTTTGGAGACTTATAGGATGTGCATGGGCGGACTTCAAGACCTTTTGGCACTTCCTTCAAGCACATGGCGGACTTTATGACCCCTTGGACATGCTTCTTTATGGATGGCGGACTTCAAAGGCGATTAGGATGTGTCTTCAAGATGCAAGGGCGGACTTTGAAGGATGCAAGGATGAGCATGCTTTATGCTAGGTGGACTTTGGAAGATCCAAGGATGAGCAGGGCAGACTTCAAGACTTCCTAGGATGAGCTTCCTTGCTGCATGGCGGACTCCATGACCCTTTTGACATTTCTTCATCCTCTCTTCTCATTTTCCATGGCAAATTTCAGCCTTGAACAGATTTTCTTCATGAATCTCATCTCTTTTGAGTTGATTTTGAACTGATTTTGCTTCAGATCTGATTGATTTCGAACTGGTTTTGACTGATTTTCATGCTTTTTACTTGTTTTTTCCAGATTTTTCAAAAAAATTCAAATTTTCATTTTGATTTTCTGAGAGTTCTATTGAGTTTTCGAACTTCTGAGTGCGTTTTCAGAACTCGGGACCTTTCAAAAAAAGAAACTTTCCAAAAATAGAAAAAGCAAACCCTAAAAAATAGGGAACCTCGTTTGGTCCGAAAATGCCAAAAATGAAAAATCGAAAAAGCAACTTTTCCTAAAAAGTAGGAAGTCTCAGAATTGGCCGAATTTACAGTCGATCTTCGTCTCTTGGGCCTTCTGAGTGCTTCCATGACGTCTACGCACTGATTCAAGCATGAATTACTGACTCGGCTCGGGCAACTCTCGGCAAACTGACCTGAAACCCTTAGCAAAATGATCTCACGTAACCGTTGCAAGGAGACAGAACCCTAAAAACTAGCAGGCAACTAGGGGTCCCCATCAGCGATGGGGCGATGTGTGAAAAGGTCACAACAGATAGTAAATGAAAAAATCATAGCAAAATAACAAACACTCAATCAGAGTAAATAGGAATAACAATGACCATCACAATGCTCAGAACATTTAGAAATGTCAACCCAAACAACTTCTGCAACAATATATATATATATATAGAACAAAATGTAATAAATAGCCAGATGAGCTCACAGGATTCACCACCTGAGAAAGAAGCCTCCACTATAACACCCCAGTACACGTAGATCTAACTTTGCACATAAGTCGATCACAAGCCAGAGTGAAGCAACTCACACAACCAGAGGCTAACAAATGTTGAGTCCTATACATAAACCAAGGCTCGGAACTGAGAATCAGATGCCTCGACTCCTTAGAGAGATTCACAGTCTAACATAATGACCTTCCGATGATAAATGATCTTTGGATGATATCCGACTGGCAGTTCTACATGCTCCAAAATACACCTTCCCAAAGATCAATACGAGTCACAGAATGTGGTCAGCAATTAGAAAGGGCCGTATGTTCTCACAGATGGATTATACACCAATCGGGCCACTAAGCAAACCCAGGCGATCCTGCACCAATAGCTCACACAATTTCCCGTCGCACTGGTCAAGCTCTCGCGTCACATGACCTCGTCTGTCACTTCACAGGTGAATGAAAGTGTCCTACAAATACCTGAGATCACCACCAAGCCTGTGCGCCCTTCGACAATTCCCCAGAAGCGATGATAAGATGAATCCCTTCGCAGGCAAAGGTGGTATGTGATCCAGAATGGTGCTCCAATCTAACTTGACAATGCCAATTGTGATGCTAGCCAGAGCCTTGGCTTGGCTAGATCATAATGATCGCTCCTCTTAGTGCTTCAATCGCTAAAACCTGTGGATAAACCCAAATGATTATTGCTGAAGGAATTGAAGAAGCTAATCACGAATCCAACTCAGAGAGACTACGCACCTGAGTGGTTATGGTTGAGCAACTACGCCCTCTTACCATAAACATAATTCAAATTCCCAAATCCGTGATGATGAAAACCAACCAGTGCGTGCCAATAAATACTACTCAAGACGCCTTCTCAAATTGAGTCGGCCAGAAGAAAAATCTATTAAATTAAATTTAAATGTTATTTTTAATAATTTAAATTTATTATTTTAATATTATTATTTATTTTTTATATTATTTAAATATTTATTCAATTTAGCGTTTAAAAATGCTTCTTCCCACTTAATCTGAATTTAGGGCAAACAAACGAGATTTGGGGACATGACAGTCCTCCCCGCCTGGATGTTGCTTGCCCTCAAGCAACTGTGAACCTGTGTTCGTGGGTGCAAAGACAATCCACGTGTCCAATGATATGATCCTGGAAGCATGACCACTTGCACCGAGTCCTCCACCACACCACTCTGATATTACATCATCAGGCTCATAGTTACGACGACATTCCTCACGACCCCAATGAGTGAGTGCACCAAACATGTCGATACTCGAGTCCCAATTTATCACACTACTTCGTCCAGCAGTTACAAGAAGATGGTTGTATCTCCAAGGGCCATCAATTCCCACCAACCTCCTGTCTCTAAGTGATCTTTCGTGAACATGCAAGATTCCCATCAGGGACATATGAAAAAGCATATCAACCCATTTTAGATTGCTGATGTGGGTCAAGACAGCATTCCAACACCTGAAAAATCAGACTTATGACGACGCGAGGAATGTCTCTAATGACATATGATTAATAAGCCTCCTCAATGTGTCGACTCCCACTGATAAAGGGGTGCTTCCTATCCTTCCAAATTACCCAAATAGCTGCAACCCCCCAAGCACCTCCAAGGAAATCCATGTAGAACAATGTAAGGCAATCACTACTCAACAAAACGTGGAGTAGCAACCTATGTGTGAAGGCTGGAACAAGAATGTCTTCATGCTCATGTTCATTCCATTTTCCATAGTCCGGCTGAAGCACCAACCTTTGCACCTCAAGGCCAAGTGTTACAATAATGTCTTCATACCTGAGATCGTAGATTAGTTGTAACTTCAGTCCTCCCAGTGTGCGCCAATCAAAAGCAAATGCATCCATGATGTGTGCCATAAGTCCTAAAAGTATGGCAGTCTCATGCCTCACCGTGGAATCACCAATATGATGTAATTGTATTCCATCCCACGTAAACTCCTTAAGCTCTCCCTGAATGAACGGAAACTCAACTGAATCCGAATCACCTATTCCTCCATCTCCATACAAGGGCATAATTCTAGTGGCTGATCCATTAAATGAGTGCTTCATCATATCACCAACGTGTATGTAGCAACCCTTCAATTGGCCTTCCGAAAGAGAGGGCACCAATTCTTTATGAATCATGTCATGTGAACAAACCAAAAATTCTGAATCATGCTTTGAATCTGATCGCTCCCTTCGCTTGGTCACCATGCAAGGCTCACTCTTCATTGGCCACATGCTTCGGAACTCCTTGGCCTCTCTCCTTCTATGTCCTATCAAGTCTTCGTGTTTGACTTCCCATGGGATGCCAACTATATGAGAAGTTTTCTTGCTTCCATTCTCATTTGTGAGCACCACTAATAACTGATTATGCAAGAAGGAAAGGCTGCTGTCCCCAATCAAATAATCAGAACTGCAGACATGCCTCTTTTTAGTGTCTCCAGCTACCTCCTTCCACATTGTTTCATATTCTCCATCAAGCGTCTGTCCCATAGAAGTTCCGCCATGAGTATTATGACCCTTAAAGCTGATTCTTGTGGTTATCATAGCATGGTAATGTGAGGGTATAGGTCTGCTGTCATACCTCAGAAAATTAGCCCTTCCCTCATGCTTAAATGTTGTGTCTTCTATGGACAAGTGGTTATCAATATTTGCTGGCCCATGAGTTGTCACTAAGTGCAGATCTGACATTACAAACTCAATCCCATGGCTGCAAATAATGTTTTCATCACCGAGTCCTTCAACACCTTCCTTCATGTCTACATTTTCTGCCCTCTTCATGCTGCCCCCAAGCTCAAGGGTGAGCTTATCCACTTCATCCTCCTTCATTCTCAAGGCACCAACATAAATCTCTTCAAATGCAAGGAGGTGGTCTCTATCCGCAAGTAAGAGTAGGAAATTTGAATTTACTGCCCCCAAAATCTCTTGGAGTTTGTGCAAATCATCAAGAGATATACCTTCTTTGGATCCTCTAAGTCCACTTATGATTTTCCAACACAATTCTGCCATCATCTTATGGATGTGATCAAAGTGAGTGAGGGTAGCTTTGATCTGACCATCATTCATCCTCAATTGCCTCTCTAATGTGCGTGACTTATGCCACATTTCTGATTTGTCTTCAAAATCTCCATCAAAAACTTGACCAATCACTTTTGATTTATATTCACAACCCAGTTTCCCAAAGTCAGATATGCCTGTGACAACTTTTTCACATAACTCATGTTTGGAGGTTGAGTCCACATCAAATTTAGTCGAAGCATTGTTAGCATAGTAGTGAGTAGAATCATTTTCTTCCCAAACAACCTCGTCATTATCATGCACAATAGAGGAATCATCATAAGAATAGGGTGTCAACACGCAAGTAGATTCATGATCCTCCTCCATTGCTGATCTAGAGGGTGTATGCACGAGCATAAAGTGATTCCTCAACTCATCTTTGTCAAAGTTATTTCGTTTACTGCCTAACGAAATTTCAGTATTGCTTTCATGTGTATGAGCATCACCATTATCCAAGTTATCCATTGCACAAATTGATTCCTTACCAATAAGATGTAGAGATGGCGAAGCTATGCTAGACTTACCCAAAGGAACTTTCATAGCATTCATACCTCCACACTGCTGATCAATCAATGCTGGTTTGGCAAATTCCGAAACAGCCTCTCCTTCAACCTTGTGGTCACCATGGAAGTTTATGTGCCCTCCAATAGTAGGTGCAATAGTTGATTCTTGCTTGTCCTCATTGGCTGTCCCAAAAGTTGTATCATCCCTCTCATAACTGATATCTACGTCTCCATGTGATTGATCATAGGAGGGAAAAACTTGTACCAACTCAACATGCTTTTCTTCAGACCCTTGTTTACTCATGAGCTGATTAGTGACTTCTATTTCAGGATGGAAAGCCTCTTCTTTTTGTGGGACCTCTTTATTTTGCTGATCATCATATGCATGGGCAGCATTTGTCTTGAATGTATCTGAACCACGATGCAAATGCAATGAAGGGATATCAAATGAAGCCATACCACCTTGAGATGGACTCAACATGACAAGTTTGGCGTCTTCTTTAGTCTTCATGTCCTCGAAACCTTGTTTCTTGCAATCAACCAAATCCTATTTGTCATGGGCCTCTAAACATTCCTTTGAAGTAACATCAAGTAGTTATTATGTCTTCACAAGGCAAGATTCTTCCTCGTGCCTCATTATAGTGCCCTCCTCCTTTTGTGATTCTGGCTCCGACTCTTTAATCCTTTCCTTGGCAGTTTCAAAGTCCTCCTTTTTCTTCTTGCGCCTTATGTAGTCATATAGCCCTTTTTTGTGGTTGTAGTGGGACTCGTGTGCCCTCAAGTACGCTTCAAGGGGAATACAAGCCCTTGCATCATCTGGCAGGATTTGGTATTCGTTCAAAATTTCAAATGCCATAGTCTCATACTGCACTTGAACAAGATCTATGTCTTTATCAGCATTTTTAGGCCCTGATTTGTTGCCAATTATTGTAGCAGTGAGCGTCTGCAACAATTGTATCACCGACTGATTTACTTGCTCCTGCTTCTCTTCATAGGATTTGATTTGTTCTGCTCCATCATCTTCTTGCCACTGCCTTCTATTCTCATGTCACTGCTCCCTTCCGCTTACATATATTCCCTCAGGCATGCAGGACCTAAGGCTCTAATACCACTGTAAGACACCCGACTGGTTTTGACAATAAATGAAAAACTCACAACAAAATAACAAACACTCAATCAAAGTAAATAAGAATAACAATGACCATCACAATGCTCAAAAAATTTAGAAATGTCAACCTAGACAAATTTTGCAACATTATATATATATATAGAACAAAATGTAATAAATAGCCAGATGAGCTAATCACAGGATTCACCGCCTGAGAAAGAAGCCTCCACTATATCACCCTAGTACGCATAGATCTAACTTTGCACATAAGTCGATCACAAGCCAGAGTGAAGCAACTCACACAGCTAGAGGCTAACAAATGTTGAGTTCTATACATAAACCAAGGCTCGAAACTAAGAATCAGATGCCTCGACTCCTTAGAGAGATTCACGGTCTAACATAATGATCTTCCGATGATAAATGATCTTTGGATGATATCCGACTGGCAATTCTACATGCTCCAGAATACACCTTCCCAAAGATCAATACGAGTCACAGAATATGCGGTCAGCAATTAGAAAGGGCCGTATGTTCTCACAGATGGATTATACACCAATCGAGGCACTAAGTGGACCTAAGCGATCCTGCACCGATAGCTCTCACACAATTTCTCGTCGCACTGGTCAAGCCCTCGCGTCACACGACCTCGTCTGTCCCTTCACGGGTGAATGAAAGTGTCCTACAAATACCCGAGATCACCACCAAGCCTATGCGCCCTTCAACAATTCCCCAGAAGCAATGATGAGATGAATCCCTTCGCAAGCAAAGGTGATATGCAATCCAGAATGGTGCTCCGATCTGACTTGACAACGCCAATGGTGATGTCGGCCAGAGCCTGGGCTCGGCCAGATCATAATGATCACTCCTCTCAGTGCTTCAATCGCTAGAACCTGTGGATAAACCCAAATGATTATTGCTAAGGAATTGAAGAAGCTAATCACAAATTCGACTCAAAGAGACTATGCACCTGAGCGGTTATGGTTGAGTAGCTACACCCTCTGACCATAAACAGAATTCAAATTCCCAAATCCGTGATGATGAAAACCGACCAATGCGTGCCAATAAATACTACTCAAGACGCCTTCTCAAATTGAGTCGGCCAAAAGAAAAATCTATTAAATTAAATTTAAATGTTATTTATAATAATTTAAATTTATTATTTTAATATTATTATTTAATTTTTATATTATTTAAATATTTATTCAATTTAGCATTTAAAAACGCTTTTTCCCGCTTAATCCGAATTTAGGGGAAACAAACGAGATTTGGGGACATGACAATTCTTGTATGTCTTTCCCTTCAATATTTCTACAAGATTGATGCCATTGGTCCATCTTCAATGCATAGGTGTCAAGCTATCGATTTAATTATTTAGAGTAGTTTTTAGAGTCTATATCTAATGATAGCTTTTAATGAAGTGAAGTTTTATAATGGCAGATTGTTATTGGTCATATAGTATTATAAAGATAGTTTATGATACAATCCAAAAGTCCATTTTCACAAGTCATTAGTTGTGTAAAGATGTAAAAGTGTGTGTTATATATATAATAAAATTGTCTTAACTGTAATTGGAGTGCATGATTGGTGGTACCCGACACTCCTTGTAAGAAGTTCATATCAAGGGGGCATGATATATTCTTTCCTTACAAGTGGTGAAATAAGCCTTAAAAGCCAAAATTGCTAAGTAGCAAATCAAATTGGAGGATGGAGGCACAAGAGGTTGGAGGTCAATTAGTGACCTCTCGTCAATCACCAACGATGGGACCACATAGAGCTATGGTGGCATTTTTTTTGGGTGTTTTTTTTATTGTGTGCAGTGTTCTTGTTGATTTGTGTGGTGGATGCTAGAAGAGCAATTGTATAGGATGGCAGATAACTGTAGAGATCCTCTGACTACGGTGATCCTCTAACTGTCGCACTTCATTGGAAGATGATTAGTCAATGAATACGTTCATTGGCGATAGTGATCATGTGTAGCAAGATCTAGACAGCAAGATCCAGACAGTAGTATGCAGCATGATATGATTCGCTTTTTAGTGATTCCTGGTTGTGTGAACAAATGGAATTTCACATTGTGGGGTGGAATAATAACCAATGTTCCATTCCCATTCTGCGCCAAAACGGCTAAAGTTAATGGCAGCTTCCAGTGGCAGTGGCGATTGTCTATGTTGTTCGAGATTGAGTGCCAGCGATCAATAACAATGACTACAATTAAGAACATTGTGTTCTTAAGGAATGTAATGTGAAACCTTTTCTAGTATACGTTTATTCAGATTTGTGATATGTATGTTGATTCCTATATATAACTTCCCTAATGTATAAGCATAGTGGCAAACAAAAGCACCAAAGTAAGTCAGTTCATGGATCTTGAAAGGGTTTGTGGGAGGATCCAATAAACCACACAAGGTGGACAGTTGATGGGTTCTTGTCATGTCAAGGTTTGTGGTAAGCCTGTTTAAAACCATGGAAGGAGAGAGCCTTTCTTTTGGATCAAGGTCATGAGTCACATAGTTGGACATGCCATAGGGGTGAGCATATTGTAGAAGAGTGTAAATGTTTTTCTACCATGTTCACACTAAGGGGGGGTGTTAGGAATTAGTGTTCACATGGTTTATTAAATTGGCATTATAAGTGTAATAGATATTAAGTTGTTGAGAAACAACTTAATATTATTGTTAGTGTGGTTTGTTAGAATATTATGTATAGGACAAATATACAAGAGATTTTAGGTATATGAGTTGTTAGACCAACTCATATTATTAGGGAGTGGTTCCTAAAATATCTAAGATTAAAATCCTATATATATGTAATATATTATTGACCGAGGTGTGTGGAATAGATGCATAGTATTATTGAATACATAAAATTTGTATAGCTTCTATAAACTCTCCTCATATCTTTGCACAAATTTTTTATAATCATTAGAAAATGCAACCGTGAAGTTGGTCAAATTTGGCCAAAGGTGACTCTTACAGGCTACTTTCTGATCCAATCAAGCCTAGCAGGATGCCATGATTGAGGAGTGTCCTTCCAGCTTTGTGGAAACAATTTCTAAACCTTCTGTGGAGTCGTTGATTGACTCCATGCATGCAACTGTCAAGAGTATTGAAGAGTACAAGGAAAATTCAATTGCCAAAGGATTCTCTCAGAAAGAGAGAATTGAATTTTATTAAAGTTTTGCTTCAGTTGTTGGATGTTTGAGATGCTAAGGGAGAGAGTTGGATTGTGGAGAACACTTTCCACACAAAGAGGGAGTGTTGAGTTTTCACCTTGAGCTGCTGAGTCAGTGTTCTCACTGTGATAGCACACAAGTGACAGCAGCAGATCCAGACCTGTGTGCAGCTGAGAGATTAGCACAGAGAGGACATAGTTATATAAGAGAATAAGGCCCAGCTATATAGGGAGTCATGTTTGAGATTAGGGCCCGGTTAACTACTTGAGACTCGAGTGATTTGTGGATATAACTTATTTTGATTAGGAGTTATTTGTTGTTAGAATAAGATGATTGATTAGTGAGACTAGTTGATTGTTCAGTCAAACTAAGTGCCACTCCAGTGAGTTATAAGTTTAACTTGGGGCTTTGCTTGACACCTCATATGATTGATTAGCGAGACTAGTTGATTGTTCACTCAAACTAAGTGCCACTCCAGCTAGTTGTAAGTTTAACTTGGGGTTATGCTTGACACCTCATCTAGTTTCTCTTGGGAGATTCATAGTGTACTAGTCTATTTAAAGGGCAAGTATTCTAATTTTGATTATGACGCATATAAATTCTCTTTTACAAAATTGCATTCCAGTGCGGTGTATTTCTTTTTGGATTTAATGAGAAGACAGTTGGAGAATCTGCTTACCATGGTCTGAAAATCAACAGATATGGACACTGAAAAACTGGATAACTGATAAACACAGTTAATAGCATACTTTGTTTGCCAAAGCCTTTATGAGACATAAAAGAATCTCAAGTGCCCAGCTGAAACTGTATACCCAAGTTTCACTATGGTGGGAAAAACTTTTGTGAATACCAACAAAGGCAAGGTCAGATATAAATAACCAAAGAAATGTTTTTGTAAAAGATCCTACCCAACAGGATATGAGCCAGAAACATGAGCAGAATGTGAATGGATGCATTACCGAGTTTCCAAGTTAGGCTACTTTATTAAAAACTTTGGAGAAAGAAACATTTATTGTTCTGAGATACTTAGGAAGATTGCATTCCTATGAACAAAAAGAACTGGAACTTTTGAATCTCAGCCCCTAGATTGGACCAGTGCAAAGCAACATTGAGATAAAAGGAAAGACCATGAAACCCGAATGGTAAGCAATGAAAGACCGTTAGAAATACTCTCATGTGACACACGAAGGAGGTACTTCTAAAACTGTAGCCAGTGCAACAAGATTAGCTTATTCCAAACAAACGTACAGTATAAATTTCTGGATAGAAATAAGATATACTGAAAACAGAAAAGCAAAGGGAGCTAGACTAATTGATGTTTCAGATGAAGTGTATAACAAGCTGAAACTAAAAGAGGATTAGCATTATAGAAGCAGCTCAAGCCTTGATGACAAAGCCAGCTTTTTGCAAAAAAACTTATAAATTTTACACCAACCTGTATAGCCAAGTTTATATTTTGCCAATCTGTCCAAATATACTGGCCCTTACCATGTTAGTGCAAGTAGTAGGCACATCAAAACACAGATATCTTTGTTAGTTAGTTTTTGCAACTAAAAATCCTCAGTAGCTGTGAAGTAGAGGGAAGAAGATAAGGACAAAAGCTGTGAGAGGATTGTAGCACACACATCTGCATGTATATTATTTGTAAGCCAGTGGTGCATGAGCATCTCAGGGGCTAAGAAATCTTGCATCACCCAAAAACATTTTCTTGCTGCTTGGTGTTTTTGCCATGTTTTTGCAGGTTTCAGAGAGTGTTTGAAATTTGGAAGTGTGCAGTTTGAAGCAATAAGTGCAATTTCTCCTGGAAGTATTTTAAGTGTCCAAGTGATGCTTCGCAGTAACACAAACATGATTGGTTGAGGCATTGGTGCTGTACAAAGCTCCCTTGGTCTGAGACTTGATTTTTCCTACATGTGACTCCAGGAAGCTTGCATTACCAATCTAAGCCAAATATGTTGAATGGGAGCCATGCACAGCCGCACAGAGCTGAGGAATTAAAACTTTCAAGGTTGGACTTGGCACAGAGTCCCTGGATTATTTGGATCAGGCATTCACCCTTAGCTGGTTACCAACCATTCTTGATCCACAAATGAGAGAGATATGGGCATATGGCTGAGATCTACAGGCAGTGCAAGCTCAAACCTTGATGCGGCTGATACAGACAGGAACCCCAATTCCCAATGCACACATGTCTGTCACTTGTCCCTAAATCCTTGGTCAATGTGGATTTGAAAGGGAGTTCAGCCAATTGGACACACAATCAGTGAGTGGTTGGATCTGACACCACATAAGCCTAGCTGGACCAATCAATGATCAGACATGGGTGAAAAGTAAAACATAGGTCATCGGTATTAAAAGCTAGAGAATGCAGAACCTAAGATGGAATCTCAAAGAAGCAATCCACAACCAAGATTTTGGGAAAAATAATTTGCTTTTCACCCGATCTCCTCACCAATCACAGTTCAGAATGGGCAGTTGATCCAATTAATGTGGGAAAGATGGCTGATCTGATTCTTGGGGATTGTGATAATGGTTTTAACCTCTTTTGTATATATATAACTGCAACATTGTATGCAGGACTAGGAGCATCGATGGATATAGTGGGAATTTAGTGGATTGAAAGAGGGATCACAAGTCTTAGTTGATTGATTCTAGGGTAGTTGGTCCTTCGCAGAACTGTAGGAAAAAGTAACGAGGCTTAGAAGCCCGTATGTAACCACTCTCATTGTTTAAAAAAAGACTCTGCTTCCTAAAAAAAATTACTTCCATGGCACTCTCACAGGAATTTTCTGATGTCTCTGTGGTCTTGTGTGTGTGTTAGGCTGCAGGTCTGGACGTCTCATAACTGGGACCTCCTAGCCCAACTGCGTCAGCCTGCTGTTGTCGAAGAGGCAACCAGTCTATCCAGACACTGATGTATATATGACATTAATGCATGTGACTCAAATAAATTTTTCATGATCCTGCTTTACTGTTCTCATTTCATGTTTAATTTATTTTATATATGATATATTAAATAAGCTGCATAAAGTTCATTTATGTGTGTCATTGCTCTTTTAGTTTTCAACGCTTAAGGCTAAGACTCCTGAGATGAAGAGATCATTTGTGATTGATAATCTGACTATATTGAAAACTCATTAATAGCATAAGTCCCATACAACAGAGAAAGGCTATAAAAGGCATTATTAATAGAAAAATTATAGAAGACCATAGCCACAATGGAAGCCCGCTCACTGTGGTATAGCAACAAGTTGGAGCACATACTATCATGATGACCTAGGTTCAAAACCCAATCGGTTAATGCTATGCACTACATTCAAAAGCCAGGTTCTTATAGACAGTTTGTAGAATAAGCCATTCATGATGACCAATTTCCTCATGTAATCTTTTATTTGTAAAACCTGGAGGAGGTAGGGGATCGCATACCATTTCTTCAAGCCTTGGAAGACGTAATTGATCACCTCTCATGCGGTCTTGGGTAAGCTTGCGCAATAATTATGAGATTCATTAACATGGTAACGGTCAAATGTACTAAAAAACAGTAGAATACAGCCTTGCAATATGTCTCCTAGAGTTATGGGCAACTTGGATCGACTGTCCTCGTTTTATTCAAAACTTATCAAGTACACTTGAATCAGCCCCAGAAAAATAAACCTACAGTCCTCTTTTGACTCAAATTAGATTACTATTACAGGAAGAATAGTAGTTAATTTGGTCTCGCAGTATATGGAATTTGAAACACCCAAAAAATAAATCAAAGACCTGTTTTGATTCAAAGTAAATTACCACAAGAGCAGGAGTAATTAATTTGCTGTCGCAGAACATGGAAAAAACTAAACTCATCACATAACCGTGAAACAACCAGAGCAATTTATCAAAAACCCATTCGATCAAAGAAAATTACCGTGAAAGGAGGAGTAGTGGTCTCAAAAAGCCTGGCCTCTGGCTGATCTGCAAGAATCTTAGATTTGGTCCAGAGACAGCTAAGCCCGCATCTGCAAGAATATAGATTGTCCAAACCGTCTGGAATCCAAGTCCAGCCTTCAACCAGAATAGAGACATGCTTCATCTTCAAGGCATTGCAAGGAATCCCATCAGGATCTTGCAAGCTGGTGTTGTTGTTATTCGTTGGCAAAAATCTCATTACCTTTTCTCTGTAATTCTTGCAGCCCACTTGGCCATCCCATTTTCTGAACGCACTGGATAACTCTGTAAACGGTTCTTCGAGAAATGAAGCAGATTCATCATAGTATCCATAGGTTTTTGTGGGTTCTAATGCATACGATGAAATGGGTAACTCTATAAATCCGAATAGAATGAGAAACATTAAAAATAGAGTTACCATTGCAAAACAGTAGTACATAGATTTGACCAGGGTCTTTGAATATAACAGCATGGCTTGCGGAATGTAATTTCAATTTCGAAAAACAGAGCAGAAAAACATAGGCGCGCAAGCCACTGAAATGGCAAGGTTTGTTATACGCTACTGCTCTCCATGTAATCTAGGACTGTCACAAGGATGTTTTGTCACGATACTAGTGCCAAAAACGAACGATCTGTTGGTTAGGTAGGCAAAGGTTTTCATGGCAAGAGATCGGGTAGAAAACACCCAGGGAAAAGTTTGACTTTCTCGTTGAGTTTATAACTAGCTATTGCACCTTGTGCAATGGGTACGTAGAAGAGGTGTGAAAGGTTAATAAGGAAAATTTAACGAATGATCTGTTTGTTAGGTAGGCAAAGGTTTAGATGGCAAAACACTGGGTAGAAAACACCAAGGGAAAAGTTTGACGTCATTGTTGAGTTTATAACTAGCTATGGCACCTTGTGCAATGGGTACACGGAAGAGGTGTGAAAGGTTAATAAGGAAAATTAAACGAATGATTTGTTAGTTAGGTAGGCAAAGGTTTTCATAGAAGAGACCAAGTAGAAAACACCAAGGGAAAAGTTTGACTTCATCGTTGAGTTTATAACTAGCTATGGCACCTTGTGTAATGGGTACGCGAAAGAGGTGTGAAAGGTTAATAAAGAAAATTAAACAAATGATATGTTAGTTAGGTAGGCAAAGGTTTTCATGGCAAGAGACCGGGTAGAAAACACCAAGGAAAAGTTTGACTTCATCGTTGAGTTTATAACTAGCTATGGCACCTTGTGCAATGGGTATGCGGAAGAGGTGTGAAAGGTTAATAAGGAAAATTTTGGTTTTTTTTTTTATATACATCGCATTAAAAAAGAAAATCAATTGATAAATAATTTAGAAAATGATTTTATTATTATTTATTTTTATTTTTTTATTATTATAGAATAATATATTAACTATTATATTATTATATAAATATTTATTATTGATGTCATTATTTTATGTGTTTATTATTATATTATTATATTTATGTTATTATTATATTAATATATTATATTTGTGAATGGTGATTCTAGACCTGCATAAACACATTATTAGTCCATTATGCAAATTAGAAACAGCATTCCCCATAAGATTCATTTGAAATATCAAGAACAAAAAAAAAATGAACTTGAATAAAAACTATCTAATCTTGTTCAAAATAAACAAACTCTCAATATCATGGGGGAATTGATGTCATTTTGATGTGGAAAATGGCCATTTCTAATTCCTTGCAAGCTTGATGATCAATGGTGAAGATTTGATGCGTCTTGATGAAATTTCTCCATAACCTAGCTATGAAATTATGAAAATGGATGAATGTTGCTCAAAACAATGAAGATGATAATTTTGTTCAAGTTATGGATGAAAATGCCTAAGATTGTGGATAAACTAAAATCCAAATGAGAGCCTTTTATTTATAGAAGAGAATAATGGAGGATGAGGCAAAATGGATGAATGTGGGATAAAAGACCAACCAATAGCACAATGCCACTTGTCAACATGTGAGTGAACAAAGGTGGAGCATATTTGGATGAATGTGCACATTAATGTAATTAGTGGAAATTCAAAATTGGAGAAGTGACAAGTTAGAGGGAGATGAAGGATGAAATAAATGCCACTTGGCTCAAGAAAAGGACATGTAAGAGGCCTTTAATGCCTTATTAGATGGACAAGTCCTTTTGGGGGGGAGATTTCAAATTTGAGGAATATTTCATTTTTTGATGTCTTTTTAAATGAAAAAAGAAGATTTAATAAATTAATTAAATTGATTTTTATGAGCAAGTTGCAAAAGCTAGAGGATTTGATGGATTAAGATTAAGATTAATCAAGATTTGATTAGTTTAAATGGAGATTAGTTGATTTGACAATTTGATTTAAATTTTAGGATTTAAATAAATCAAAATGAGAAGAATAATGATTATAGACTTAATTAAATAAAGTTTATTTAATTAATTAAAGAGGATGGTGTTAGATTTAAATCAAATAAAGATTAATTTATTTAATTTAAAGGAGATGACTTTATAACTTAATTTAATTAAATAAATTATTTAATTAAAAGAGGGACTATAGGATTGATTAAACAAAATGATTTATTTAATTAATAGGAGATGATGATTTAATTAGATAAAATTGATTTATTTAATTAAAAGATGGAATACAGTAAATTTAATAAAATAAAGATTATTTGATTAAATGGTTAGTAAAAAAGATGATTCAGGATGAACTGGTGTTAGTAAACCAGGATCAAATGCACGAGATCAATTAGTATTTTTTACGTGTCTACATTTTTCCCCTCTTTGAAGCAATACACCTATTGTGTTGTTTCAAAGAATAAACTTGCCGAGATCAAAATTCAAAAAAAATCTATTTTTTTTCGAATGCCCCAGCAGAAAGAAGTATACTAGTACACTACCCCCTTGAGAGATGGAGCAAAAAGTTCGATTTGAGGGTCGATCTCACAACAAAGAGGTTTAAAATGGATGTATGGATGGTTATGATGATGATGCAAATGAGATGAACTAAGATGTTGAGAATAACAAAATTATATTATCTTAAACATCTTAAATGATGATGCAATGCATGTGAGATGGATGATGTGAGATGTCATGATTATGAGATGTATGGGATATTATGACATGCTCTCTTCTTTTTCAGTATCTTTTTCATGTATGATATGATGATGCATGTATGATATGATGATGCATGTATGGATGAATGTATGGATGTTATGATGATGCTTATATGGATGAATGTATGGATGATTATATGGATGATATGATAATACTTTTATGATATGATGATGCATTTATGATTTATGCACTTGATGCAAATGTACAGTTTATGAGATGCTTAGAATAACCAATCTATATTATGCAATAATGAAATGCAATGCATGTGATATGATCATTGTTTCCTATATGATATGATATGCAGTATGTTGATGGTTTGTGGATGCAAGATCGATGCATTGGTGATGTTTTTGATTAACTGTCATGGTACCATGTTAGCGTGGAAAGAAGACAGAAGAAATAAGAGAATCCAACAAGCCAACTTTATTTAGAGATGATGGTGATGATGATGATGATTTTCTTACCAAGAATTGGGACTTTAAAAGGGTCATTTACCTTATGTTTGATAACACACGTAGGCACGATGCATTAAGGTATAAATAACTGGGATGGTGTTGCACCTAGTGTGAAGGACTTTGATTTGACAATCAAATAGGAGTACTCATGTTCACACCTGGCATACAAAACCTTATCCAAAATGCAGTTCAAATATTCCAAACATCTCAGACCAAAACATAGAAAGGAAAGCCTTCCTATGTGGTCAACAAGACACCTAAAAGACCCCCCCTACACCCAAATAAAGCATGCATGACTAGGGTTATATTACAAGAATATCCAACAAGCACAACAGATAAAAGATAATGATAATTTCCCCATTTCTTTCTCTTTAAATCTCTTTGTTTGGACATCATCGAGAGGTCATCAAAATGAGCGCAAATAAGATAAGCCAAAAAGACAAAGATAAAGTAAACAAACAAGCTAATGTTCTTCATACCGCTAGCCAAGACTGATGTTGATGTCCATTGTAGGAAGGATGCATCCTAGGACATGATGTTATCAAATGATTTGGAACAAACTGGATGATTAGCTATTGATATGAAAAGTTGACCAACTTGTTTACTTATTGACCTAAACTTGAGACCCTGATGTTTGAGTTTTCACTTTTAACTTGCTAGACTTGTTTTTGATTGTTTCACCAAAGGTTGAGGATGACGATTGATTTATTATGAGTGAATGTTTATTTCAAGTGAAAGTGAGATGGGATGAATGGGTTTTTTCAAATATTTGGATTTTTTTGAAATTTTTGAAATGTTTTGAGGTTGTTTTTGGTATTTTCAAGATGTTTTACAAATGTTTTGATTTTCAAATTTTTTAATATTTTGGGGTTTTCCAAGATTTTGACCAAGAGACTAACCTAAAGACCTATCCTAGGGGTCTCAGGGGCTGATCAACAAATTAACCTTGCCTACGTTATACACATAGAGACCACGTAGTTCAATTGACATAGACTTGACTATTGATGAGATATGAACAAATGGATTGCCAGTTTATTATGACAGGCTCCTAAAGGACTGACCTAAGTGTCTTGAGGGATGATCAAAAATCAACCTTGCCTACATTCAGAGCTCAGAGACCCGTAGTTCAACAAGACGACTCTATTTTTGACCTTTTGACTGACATTTTTGACCTGTTTTTGGATTTTGATATGTTTTGAATGTTTTTGGATTTTCTGATTTTATGAATGTTTTTGGATTTTTTTATTTTCTGATGTTTTTGGATTTTTTGGATTTTAGGAAGACTTTAAGAATATACACGAATTTGATTTGACGAGAACATGCCCCCAACGTGATGCAATGAACTACTCTGATATAGGCAGGACAAACTAACCTTAAGAATGGGTCGAGTAGTACTATGAGGGATCATGACACGAACACAGGATCAAGCTATGATATAGACGTAGATGGGTGATGGATCGGTGCAATGGAAATGTGATGGATGATGGATGGATGATACAAAACAAGCCGTGGAGATCCTGGTGGATGGAAAGTACTTATTTGCACAAGGCGCCTGTTTGCCATGTTTTCACTAAGGTACTTGCCCAAAGTGCCACCGAAGTGGTTTTCACTAAAGGAAGATTTCTCTCTTTACTATTTTTTAATCATTTTTCTAATTTTTTTTGGATTTCTATGTTTTTTTTTTTTTGTATTTTTGGTTTTATACCTTGAAAGATTAGGCATAAAACTTTTTGAGATGGGAGTTATTCATGGGTTCCTATAGAGGTTCCCCTTCTTGTGTTGATAACTGATATGCCCTTGACTTGTAGCTTGTTGTGATAACAAATGGTCCCAACCAATTGGGTTCAAACTTTCCCTTGTTATCTAGATTTGAAACATTTTTTTATTCTCCTTCAACACAAGCTCTCTGACTTGGAAGACTGGACTCCTGATCTTCTTGTTGTAGCTTTGTTTAAGTCAATTTTGGTAGACTTGTAAATGGTTTAAGGCATTCATATGCCACTCATCCAGTAGTTCCAACTCGTTTAATCTTGACACTCGATATTCTTCATTTGTGATGAGATTTTGCAATGATATTCTCAGGGACGGGAGCTCGATCTCAATGGGGAGTATGGCTTCTGATCTGTAGACCAGGGAGAATGGAATGGCACCTGTTGGTGTGTGGGTGCTTGTTCAGTAGGCCCATAGGGTAGGATTGTAAGGAAAATCAAATGTGAAAAATAATTCTCCTAACGTCAATACCTTAGGGAAGAATGTAGATACACTTTAAAATTTACAACTATAGTCCAATTAAGATGCACTAAGAAACAAACAATAGAAACATAGTATTTGACAATAACACATGAACACCAGATATACATGGGAAAACCCTTACGAGAGAAAAACCCACCACACCAAGAGAAATCACTTTGTATTATAGTAATGAAATTACATACAAATTCCAGACTTATCTTTCTGGTGTCATTATACAGCAGCATTCACCATTAGCATTCTTGTACAAGAATTTTCACGTTACAGTCCACATAATTCATCCACTAATACAATCACTCAACAACCTGTCAATTCAACCAACCGATTACAAACTGTAATCACTGAGTATATCCATGTTGAACTCTGTCTGTAGAACTTCCTCACAAAACCGTCGCAACTGACTGTCTTCCAATTGTTCCCATTTGGCTCCTCCTATTCATTCACGAGATGCCACATAAGATAGTCTTACTCGGTCAACATAATTTGCAACATATTGGCATCTTGGTGAAACACTAACAGTGTCTCACCGATGCCACATAGACTTCATATCGATGTCACCAAGAGACTCTATTATTGCTAAGACGTTCTATCGAGCTCCATGAGTTACACCGAGTCACCAAGCAGTCGCCCAGACCTATCACATTCACCAGGAGATCATAGTGAGTCACCAAAGGTATACTGAAGACACAAGTCATATCGAGCTCCAAAAGATAGTCGGCAAGACATACCGATATCGCCAAGAGGTTTCTCTGAGACATAAAGGTTACCCTGAAGTGTTCACCTATCGCCAAGACATTTCCCTTCACTGAGAGAACATACTAATCTCCATATGTTACCCCCAAAGACTCCAACATAAACTAATGTCGGCGAGACATGTAGCTCTCGCTAAGACTTCTCACTGAGCTCTATGACTTCCCCCGAAAGCTTCACCTATCACCAAGAGTTATACCAAAGATCCCACAAGATGTTCCTGTCGGTGAGACTTCCAACATTCGCTAAGAAGTCTTCCCAAGACCAAGAGTTACCTCGATAGCCATCGGCTATTGGCAAGACATTCACCATCACTAAGAGGTTTCTCTAATCACTTTGAGTTACACCAAAGAACGTTTGGATGTGTCCCTGTCGGCATGACTTTCTCCATTCGCTGGGACTTCTTAGCGAGAACCCTTAGCTATCCCGAAGCCCATGGTCACCAAGAGTCTCCCCGAAATACGATTGAATGGCTTGTCGGCCATAGATCTCCCAAGCGCTATGAGGTAATAACGAATACATTATGCCATAGCGACAGACTCCACAGTGCAACCTTTCGACAAGACATTTGCAAGGTCACAGTGACCTGTTCAAAACAAAATGAATCAAGCTGCTAGTCGGCTAGACAATGAAGATGTCACACCGACTTAGCTCTAATGGAGGTTTTAGCCTGTATAGTTTGAGGCACATATTTCCAACAGGGATTCAATTGGAGATGTCAATCACGACCAGCATCATTGACTATTTTCTTGAAAAAAATTAGGATGGTCTTATTTGTAGCCTCAGCTTGGTCATTTCCTTGGGGGTAGTACGGAGTGGAAAAGTGATGTTGGATTTTGAAATTTTGGCATAGGTCGTGAACATCCTAGTTTTTGAAAACTGTCCCATTATCTGAGATAATGGCTTGAGGGAAACCATAGCGGCAAATTAGGTAGTTTAGGATGAATTTGGATATCTGCTTTCCTGTGATATAGGTCATGGGAATGGCTTCCACCCACCTTGTGAAGTACTCGATGGCGGTGATGATGAACTTATGTCCACTGGATGAGGTAGGGATAATTTTTCCAACGAGATCGAGCCCCCACTGTGAAAAGGGCCAAGGTGTAACAATCAGGTGGAGCTCCTGAGTTGGTGCATGGATGAGATCCCCATGTTTCTGACATTGCAAATACCTTTTGACATAATTATGTGCTTCTCTTTCCATTGTAAGCCAATAGTACCCCCTCCTTAGCAATTTCCTAGCCAAGGTCATACCACTCAAATGTGAACCAAAAATGTCATTATGTACCTCGATTAAAGCGGTCAAAGCTTCCTCAGCATTTAAGCAATGTAAAAGGGTTCCTTCAATGCTTCTACAATATAGGGTATCTCCTAGGATGACAAAACGGGATGACTTTTTGACAAAGGCTCTTTTGAGGTTCAGGGTTATATTTGTAGGGAGGACTCCTATTCTTAGGTAGGTGTATATATCATGGTACCAGGGATCACCGAGACCAACGATTTCACACAAAAATTTAGACTCTGGTACCTCAAATGTAGGCACAAGAAGCTACTCTACGAGGAATTCTTTCTTTGGGATATTGCGTGGGATCTCTAGGAGTGATCCAATTGTAGCCATTGCATCCATCGCTTTGTTGTTTGCTCTTTGTAGCTGCTCAAATGAGATATCAATGAAGAACTCCTTGAGGCTTTTGTTGGAAATATGTGCCTCAAAAATTATAGGTTGAAACCTCCATGAGTGCCAATTCGGTATGACAGGTTCCATGTCTGGCCGACAAGCAGGTTTTCTTTATTCAGTTCTGACCAGGTCGCTGTGACCTTGCCATCATCTTGCCGAAAGGTTACACTGTGGAGTCTATCATTGTAGCATGATGTATTCGTTATGACCTTATAGCGCTCGGGAGACCTATGGCCAAAAGGCCATTCAATCGTGCATCAGGGAGACTCTTGGCGACTATAGTCTTCGGTGAATCTACAGGTTTTTGCTAAGTTGTCTCAGCGAAGTGTTAAGCTCTCACCAACATCGTATGTATTGAGGTCCTCGGGGTAACCCATATTGACTCGATAAGAAGTCACCGCGAAAGCAGATGTTATGCCAACAGTGTTTATTTTGTATTCATCGGGGAGACTTGGCTGAAGGAAATGTCATCGGTAAGATGTCCTACTGATGTGGATATGTCTCAACGACAAAGACTCAAGTGTTAGTCTTCGGTGTAGCTCTTGGTGAATGATGGTCATTGGTGGAACACGGTGGTTTCGATAAGAAGTCCCAATGACTTCGACAAGTCTTGCCGATATTGAAGAATCTTTGGGGTAACTGAAAGCTATTGGAGAAACCTCTTAGCGATGGTGAATGTCTTGTCAATAGCCGATGGCTATCGGGGTAGCTCTTGGCGATAGTTGGTCATCGGAGTAACATATGGAGATCGGTATGAACTCTTGGCGATAGGTGTGAGTCTTGCCGACTTCTCCTTGGTGCTCAGTAGGTATGGGGACTTAGGTATAACCTTTGATGTCTTGCTATGACCTTTTGGCAAAAGCGATAGGTCAGGGCGACTATGTGATGACTCAGTGTATATCTTGGAGCTCAATATAACATCTTGGCGACTACAGAGGCTCTTGGCAACATCGATATGATGTATATGTGGCATCGGCGAGACACTGTTAGTGTCTCACCGAGATGCCAGTGCATTATGAATTATGTTGACCGTCTGACTGTCATACGTGGAATCTCGTGGATGAATAGAGGAAGTTGAAAGTGAACCATTAGCAATTGGTTCGTTGTGATAGTTCTGTGAGAAAGCTCAATAGTCAGGGAACACCATGGATATAGTTGGATGTTGCAGACGCTTGGGGGTTGGATAGTAGTTCGATCAACAATGAAGTGTGAAGAATTAAAACTTTATCAGTAAAGGATTTAAAATCTGTAAAGGCTATAACTTAGATGTTTTCTATTCGAAGAATGTTCATGATGAATGCTATTGTATAATGACACCAGAAAGATAAGTCTGGAATTGTATATAATTTTGATTACTGTAATACAAAGTGATTTCTCTTGGTGTGGTGGGTTTTTCTCCCATAAGGGTTTTCCCACGTATATCTAGTGTTCATGTGTGTTTGTCTAATACTATGTTTCTAAAATCTGTTTCATAGAGCATCTTAACTTGACTGTAATTGTAAATTTTAAAGTGTATCTGTATTCTTTCCTGAGGTATTGACGTTAGGAGAATTGTTTTCCACATCTAATTTTCCTTATAGCTTTCCACCAATTTCTTGTATGGAGTCAACTTGTCATCCTTTGTTTGATACTCATCGTTTACCTTGTTGATTACTTGTGAGTATTTGTAGACCTTAAGTGCCATGATCTGCCACTACACTACAATTCTCAGCCCTATGACAAGAGCCTCATACTCTATGATGTTATTTATGCATGGGAATGACAACTTGTATGATTTAGGTATGCAATCCCCTTGTGGAGTGATGAAGAAGATACCTGCTCCTGATCCATGTTGTGTGTAGGATCCATCAAAGTACATTTTCTAGTGATCCACTACACTTAGGTTGAAGATTGATTCGTCAGGAAATTTTGATACAAGGGGGTTCTTTGAGTATATCAGTGCTTCAACCAGCTGATCTGCTATTACTTGTCCTTTGATGGCCTTGTGTTCCACATACTCAATGTCATGCTCCATCAAGATCATAACCCATTTGGTTGTCCACCTTGTAAGCGTTGCTTTAGAAAGTAGATACTTTAGCGGGTCTATCTTTGCAATGAGCTTTATTTGATGTGCTAGCATATAATGTTTGAATTTTTGTGCTGCAAACATGACTACTAAGCATGATTTTTCAATGGATGTATAGTTCAAATCATGTCTCACCATGGTTCAGCTGATGTAGTAGATAGCTCTCTCTTTTCCGTTTTCATCATGTTGTGGTAAGAGAGCATTGAGAGCTATTGTTGTTGCTAATATGTATAAGATCAAGGGTTTACCTGGAATTGGCAGCATGAGCACTGGCGGTGTGAGTAAGTATTCCTTGATCTTGTTGAAGGCCTGGTCACATTTTTCATCCCACTTGTATGCTACCCCCTTGTGGAGTAGATGAGAGTATGGGATAGTCTTGTCTGCTAGTTGCACTATGAATCATCGAATGGATTGGAGTCTTCCTTGTAGGCCTCTTAGTTGTTTCAATGTTTTTGGTGCCTCCATTTAGAGAATGGCCTTGACCTTAGCAGGATCTATTTCAATCCCTCTCATAGACATGGTATACTCAAGGAGCTTCCCTAATTGTACTCCAAAGACATACTTCTTTGGATTGAGTTTGACTTTGTATTCCTCTAACCGATCAAAGATGGAGCCCAATGTTGCTATGTGATCTTGTCTTTTCTTGGATTTAGCCAATATATCATCCACATAATCCTCCATAGTTTTATGAATCATATCATGAAAGATTAGTGTTATGGCCCTCTGATAGGTAGCTGTCGCATTCTTCAACCCGAATGATGTCATATTCTAGCAATATGTCCCCCATGGGCAAGTGAAAGTCATTTTATGTTGGTCATATTTTGCTATCATGATCTGGTTGTAACCTGAGAATCTGTCCATCAAGGATAACATCTCATGTCCTGCTATCATATCCACAATCATATCAATGTTTGGAAGAGGGAAGTCATTCTTGGGACATGATTTGTTTAGATCTCTAAAGTTCGTGTAGATGTGGATGCCCCCAATGGGATTTGAAATAGGTACAAGGTTTGAGACCCATTCTGGATAATCAATGGGCCATATGAATCCTGCATCTAGGAGCTTTTGTAATTCCATTTTGACCAACAATGCTATCTGGGGATGCATTTTCCTTAGCTTTTGTCTCACTTCCTTTGCTTCGGGATATACAACTAGGTGGTGCACCACAACTTCTAGATCAAGCCCAGGCATGTTAGCATAGGTCCATACAAAGTTTTTCTTTCTTTCTTTTAGGAATGTGACTAGAAGTTCCTGTTATTTTGTGAGAAGTGACTCTGCATAGAATGTTATGTGTGGCATTTCCTCTATTCCTAGGTTGACTGGATTGCACTTCTCTACTAAGGGGAAGATTGAATCCTTCATCCTCTGGTGCCTCAGAGAGGTTTTTACCATTGGAAGCATCCTTTATTTTTACTATTTTTGGGTCAGAGAGTGCCACAATGTGGTTTTCACTCAAAGATCTAAAGATTATTCTCAGATTTTCACTTTTGCGACTAAAGGATTTAATCGTTTCCCCATAATAGGCATGTGTGTCTAGTATGATGTCGAACCCTGCCTTGTGATCTCTATATGGTATTGTATCCCACAATCCCATGAATTTCGAGAGTGCCTCATCATTTTTGAATGTGTCCAAAATTGGTGGTCCTTGTTGGTCATAGTTGATGAGTTGGGGATAGACTAAGTTTATTTCATGGGTTTTATTGGTTGACTCAAAAGATAGGGTACTAATCATGAGAAGGGAGGAATCCTCAAATAGCATAGGGAAGTCAGTTATAGGATCCTCACTACTACACACATCAATTATTTCAAAGGTAAAGTTGTCTATGACTTGACCTATGGATATTGACAATTGAAGGATGGATGCTAATATATGAGGGGGAGTTTTGACCTTTCTAACCAAGGAACCTTTGCTAAGTATGGTCACCTTCAGAGGGGTACATTTGAGGCCAAGATTTCTTATATGCTTTTTCGGAATGAGAGGTACTAGAAAACCATTGTCATTTTGTCCAAGTTTCTTGTTTTTGTTATAGCTTATACCAAGCATCATTTGTAATCCTTTGTTGCTCTCATCCATGGGAAGATCAGGCATAGGCCTTTCATTTTGGTATAGCAAGCTTGATATGTCTTTCTCATCTACTATTTCCTAACTTAGATCTCCCCAACATCTAAATCTAGAAGGGTTTTCTTTGAAGGTTTGGGATGATGTTTCATCTGGTTGGGGTTGCTTATGAGACCTAGGAGATTAAGGTAACTCTCCTATTATGAAAGAACTTTTCTTCATTTATAATCCCCACACCCATTGTCTTGGATAATGACCTTGATTTTAGAGATATTAGGAATGGTGGGTGTCTTTGTCTCAGAAGTGGAGGCCAAGGTAGTTGGGTCTACATATGGAGTCATAGGGACTTCATCATTCTTCGAGACTTGGGGGATTTTATAGTATTTTGCTTCCAAATTCTTGCAATAAGCAAAGGGTTTGGGATCACTGTATACTATGACCTCTTGATTTTGATATGGGAATTTGACGCACTAATGTAAGGTTGATGTGAAAAATTGCATCCCATGGATCCACGGATGCCCCAAGAGGATGTTATAAGGTAAATCATGGTAAAAAACCTGGCATGTGGTTTCCATAATGGTTGGACCTACTTGAATAGGGAGCTGAACAGTGCCCTGAGACACTCTTTCCTAATCATCATATGCTTTGATTGTGATGCCCTTACCCTTTTCAATAACATCTTTTGAGAATCCCAAATTCTTTATTAGTTTGATGGAATAGATATTTCGGCCTACACCCCCATCCACCAAGACCCTTTTGACTCTATTTTTATGAACTAGGACTTCAAGATGGAGCGCGCGATTATGAGATGGTTGGGCGGGAAAGTCCTGTTCAGAGAATGTGAGGAGATTCGAGGTGGTGATGTCTCTGACCATAGCTTAGAACTAGTTAGCATCAAGATCTGCAGAGATGGTGGATGAAGCCAATGCTTCCTCTAGGATTTTTCTATGTGCGGGTGATATCTTCAACAACTCCATGATGGAGATCTGAGCGGGGGTTCTTTTCAACTGGTCCAAGACATTGTAGCCATTAGGAACGAATCTCGAATTTGAAGTGGATGTTCTAGGTGGCTGTGATGACCCAACAATGGTAACTTTGTCACCGCGTGTGGTGACTCCACAATTAGCTTTGGCTCCCTTGATGTTAACAACAATGACACATTCGTCTATGGATGCAACAACATGATCGTATACATGGTTCACATTGGCATACTTGGTCTTTCCATTCCCTTTGTTATGATGCAACATCGGATTCATGTATATTTTAAGGTCTTGATTTCCAGTTGGTTGTTCAATGTTTATGACCTTGTCATCGATGAGGTCTTGGATCAGATTTTTTAGCCTCATGCAACTAGTTGTTGTGTGCCTCTTGATTTTATGAAAATCACAAAGGTGGTTCTCATTGTACCATGGTGGTTTTACTTGGGGATCTTGATAATTCTCATAAGTGGGAATTTTGATGAGATTTTCATTTACCGTTTTCTTCATGATCGATTCAATTGGTTCCCCAAGGGTTGTGTACTTCTACTTGGGGGGATATTTGTTCCGCGAAGGTGGTCCCCCTTGATTATTTAGGTTGTTGACCTGATTATTGGGTGGTTATTATGATACCGTGTTGGCTTGAGTTTTGTTTTGATTGTTTCCTTGTGGTTGTTGGTACGATTGCGTGTTTTGTTTTGGAGCATTGATTATGACCTTGGCATCCACCACACCATTATTAGTGACATTCCTATTTTTCACCCACGTGCGAGGTTTCTCGTTATAGCTAGTGGATGGGTGGTTGTCTTGATGTTTTGGATATGTGGGTGTCCCCCCTTATGCAATAAGGGCTCGTTCGATGTTGAGCGCCTTGGGGATCAAATGGTCGTACGTGGTGATACATTGCATTTTGAGATGGAATGATAATGTTTTCTCGAGATTAGCAATGATGGTGCAGATTTGTTGTTCCTTTAGCATGGTACATTTGCTCCTGTTGGCCTTGGATCACCATCGTTACAAGAAGGAAGCGAATGATTCCCCCTAGCTTGTTTGAGTGCAGATAGTTCCTCTAAACTGACATCCATGTCAATGTTAAATGCATAGTTCTTTATGAATGCATTCACGATCTCTTGGAAATTTTTTATTCTTGGAGGAAGGAAAGAGAACCATTCCATGGCAGGAGTGGCCAAACTTCGAGGGAATAGCCGCATCATATATGTATCGTCATATGCGACCTCCATGCAATGCACTTGGAATTCCCTGATATGATCTTTAGGGTTTCCTGTCCCATGATATTTGTTGAATTTAAGGATTTCAAACCCCTTAGGAAATGGTACCATCACAAGGCTCCTGTTGAATGGATAGGGGCATAGATTACTTGGTGTCTTTGTTGTTTACCCTGATTGGAGATCGAGCACTTGCTACGAGAGAAATTTTATTTGTGTTGTCACGTCGTTTTGCAAATCGGGAGGTGGAGTGAATGTGTTTTGAAGTGGTAGATTTGTTCGAGTGATAGGTGGAGTGTTGGATGTGTTGGTGGGAGTTTGTTGCAAGCTCTGTCGTGCGATCAAGGCTTGCTAATAGGTCTGCATTTTTTGTTGTGCCAACAACGCTTGTTGTTGGTCTTAAGTCATTGGTCTTGTTGTGCTTGGTATTGTTGCAGGGCTTGTGATGGGAGATCAAAATACTTTCATTTAAGGATTTTTATGTTTAAAAAGACTTGTTTTTATTATTAATTGACATAACTGGTGGTAGACAATAGATTAACATATTTGCTTATTTTACTTTATGTTTAACTAAATTAGCGGATATTTTGGAAGTAATAGCTTATGTTAAATGCATTGCTTTATGATGACTTTGGATAATATGATTATGCTGCATTAATCTTTATTGCCATGATTGTTGTCCTTTTTATAAGGATTTTTAACAGGGTATCTTAAAGATTGATGAGACGGTTAAACTCTCTACTTAATCATGAGGAATGACTATGCCATAGATAGGACCTGCTAGATGATGAGTCACTCAAAATCTGAAATCGACTCCTTCATAGTTGGTTGAGGAACTTTTACTTCCAACACCAATCTGGTGTAGTTCTGGCATAGTCCTCCATAGTCAACTTCAGTTCTATTTTTAGTTTCATTTTGTAATCTATAGATGGTTGCCTTAAGTTTTGGCAGTTAACGCCATGTTAGAAGCTAATAAGGATATTTTATAAATATCCACATTTTGGTCTTAGTTAGTAGTTAGATAATTTGCAATTATAATTTTCTGTAATCACAAGCAATACTTTGTTTTGCGTTCTACTTTTGATCAATGAGAAAGAAAGCAAGAAGTTAATTAATTCACTGTGTTGAAGGATCTTACCTGAGGAAGAGCAGGGCCTGCTCAACCTTTAGAACGATCTTATGGTATTTTGTTAAGTGCTGATATTTTCTTATATTAAAATCTGTAGTAGAAACTAATTTTGAATTGTTCAATCGTTAAAATCATCTTCTATTTTGGTAAATGTTAAGATCAGATAATTTGTTTGCAATTGCATTTCAAAGTTTTAGTTATTATGGTTAAGATCGAATTGTTCAAATGTTTAGATTTGTTTATGAGAAATGATAAATTGAACCATTAGAATCATTGAACAAGTTTCTTTTATAAATTAGGTTTAGATACCATTTGAATCAATTAGAATTAACGTTTGTTTGTTAAGTTTCATTAAAGTAATGTTAGGAATTTATCGAAAGATGGAGTTGAAGTCAGATGGAGTTGAAGTCTGTTCAGAATTTGTTTACAGAGATTAGTCTTTATGCTTTTTAGAGTAATCGTCATTTTCCTGCAATTCATTTCTGCTTTTAAATTAGTATTTACTTTCCAACAATTAAATTATGGATTTCTTTTAAAGCAAAATAACATTAATTTGGAATTCTACATTTTAGATTAAGGATTAAAGTAATCATTAATTGTCTCCATGAATTGGTCTAAATCAAAGTCAATAAAGTCAGAGTTAAGTCAGTAGAATTTTAAATCAGAAGTTAAAGTAGATTTAAATCTTAGGAATCAGTTGCTACAGTTTAGCTCTTGAAAGCTCCCGAAGAGCCCCCAAGAGCTCCTGAAAGCTCCTAAAGTAGGAAAAATGATACCTAAAGTCATTGTTTACAGTGCAAACTCCCCAAAAAGAATTTTTGACAACTATCCTTATCACATATTGCTCTGAGACACACCCGGTTCGATAAAAGAATTAATTAAATGATGCAAGTTATGACATCAACGACCTTGCACATCAACTTGTTGGTATGCTTGTTGCTGAGCTACTTGTAGTTGTGCCTGGCACTGAGCTTGCGCTTGCTGTGCTTAAGCTTGAGCCTATGCTTGTTGGGCTACTTGTGTAGCCTGGGTAGCCTATGCAACTTGTGTGGCTTGTACAACTTGAGTTGTTTGGGCTGCTTGCACAGCTTGTTGTTGTTGCAACAAAGCTTGAGCTTGGGTAGCCTATTGTGCTTGTTGAGCTTGTTGTACAACTTGAGCTACTTGAGCGGCCTACACTTGTTGAGCAACTTGTTTTGCAGCTTGCATGTTTTGTGTTTGTTGAGCTTGGAACTATTGAAGTGCCTTTTGATAGGCTTGTTGAGTTGTTTGCAACATGATGCTATATTGGTTGGCCACATTTGGTCTTGGTGGTGGCAGTGGTGGAGGATTCAGAATGGTGTTTGTTGTTGTGATGAGGGGTGTCATTGTATTGATGATATGAATTTGTGTAGTGGATGGTGCGATTGATATGCTTGGTCCTTGAGAGACCACGTTTATGGATGGTGTTGTGATTGCTTGTGTTGCTTGGATGGTTGACACCTATTGTTGTGATATTGATGGAAAGATTAGAGGATTTGGTATGATGTTTTGATTTATGATTGGGGGGTTGCTCTGATCCTATTGATTGATGGTTGGTAAGGGGGGGCCCTAAACCGAGGAAGGGTGTGGATTTTAATGGCAAGGGTGGAAGTGGTGGAAAAATAAGTGGTGTGTTCCCTTGAGGAAATGATGATGATGAGGGGTTGAAGATGCCCCTTGGTCCAAATAGCCCACCTTCTCCTTGCGAAGTCATAGGGAGAGAGGTTTGTGTGTTGAGAGGATATGTTGGTGTTGCATGAAAAGATGATGGGTCATTGGGGTCATGAAAGGTGAGTGAAATGTATGGGTGTAGCAAATTCAATGGGATAGATTGATCCAAGATGGTGTTTGCATCCAAATCTTGGTTGTTCACAAGGGGGGCTATTTGTAGTGCATAAAGCAATGAGCCCCCCTTGTTGACAATCAGTTGAGTTGGAGCAATGGATGATGTGATTTGGGGGATGCTTTGAGTGATGCTTTGAAATGGAGGTGTGGATGAGATTGAAGGCATAATCCCAAGATATTTCTCCACAAGAGTGCTCACATCATAGTCAGAAGGAAGTTTAGCCCCTTCTTTGGCTAATTCTAGCATGTATTGTGAGGGATTGAGTTTCATCATGGCATTAACAATTTTGTGAGTTTTGGGATTTTGGACCATTTCAATCATTTCATCTTGAGTCATCCCTAAAACATTATTGGTGATATCTTCCACTTCCCCACCTTCTTCTTGATGATCTTGTGGAAGTGAAGGAAGATTGAGCGTGGGATTGCTAGACCCAATGGGATTTATTTCAGGAGTGGTTTGACTCAAGTCACTCAAAGTGGATGTTTCTTTGTTCGTTTCCATGTTCCTCTTGTGTTGAGATCTAGTTTGGATCATGAAATAGGGATCAATTTTCAAGAATGTAAGAGATGAACCTCTAACTCTTTGGATTGATCTAAACTTTAGGTACAAAAAAGAAAGTCTAAGATATTAAGGACCAAAAGGATGGTGATGAGATAATGAAAGATGGATGATTGCTGAATGATTGGAACTCTTAGGGAACCTTGAGGAGGATGCTAAACTTTAGGACTTTGGGATTGATGGTTGATTTGATTTTGGATTTTTATTTTGATTTTGGATTGATTTGATTTGATTTGATTTTGATTTTGATTGGATTTGATTTGGATAATGGAATCATAAAATCCAAGAGGTTGGATGTTGTCCTAGAGTAAACTTGTCCACAAGATGATAATTTGACTAAGTGTACAAAGAAGGATTCATCTACACACGCCTAGTCACACAAGATGATTTGGATTTGTTTTGATTTTTGATTTGAAGAGGATTTGCCCAAAGTTTAGCATGAAGGATTTTTTCAAGATTTCCAAGAGTTGTTTATGAGATGGATTTTGATTTTGATGTTT
Source organism: Sequoia sempervirens (assembly GCA_007258455.2). Taxonomy (NCBI): domain Eukaryota; kingdom Viridiplantae; phylum Streptophyta; class Pinopsida; order Cupressales; family Cupressaceae; genus Sequoia; species Sequoia sempervirens. The sequence goes on from VDFB02333511.1 coordinate 81,390, forward strand.
GAGGGATGAATGAAGATGTTTTTATTTTGATCCTAAGAGACTTAGAGACTTTTGTTTACTAGACCAATGTGTTGAAGAACATGCTATTACTTCCTAATGTGAGATACTCGAACCTTTGAAAGAGACTTGGATTTTGACAATAGTTTAAAATGAATACAAATTTGGATTGTTCCTTGATGCATGTTTGTAAAAGTTGAAGGTCAATCTTTCTCTAAATTCGTAAAGCGTAGACAAACATTTCTTGCAAGCTTTTTGACTAAGACCTTTGGATTTTGGTTTTCTGATTTTGATCTTTCGGGAAATCATTTGGGAGAGCACATGTGTGGGGTCCAATTTTTTTTATCTTTGCTTAATGAGTCCTTTTACCACAAACACTTTCTTGATTAGGTTTTCAAACTAAATGTCTAATGTCCCAATTTATTTTCATCCCACAAAGTCCATTATGTGGAAATCAAGGAAATTAAGGAAAAAGTTCCATATTGGTGACTTTAGTGAGAGAAAATTGTGATGTAAATTTAAATGCTTAGAAGCCTCTAAGGATAGAATCCCTAGGGCAAGCAATAACACTTCGATTGTGTCAAAGATATTTGCTTCCTCTAAAGGGTTTGAAATTTGATGATCATGTTGAATGTTTGTTTCCCAATGTTTTATATCCAAGCAAAGTTTTTTGATTCCAAGAAAATGCACAACCCTATGGATCGTCAAGAGGCAATATTTGTTGAATCCCCACTTGGATAAATACAACTGCACTTATTTTTGGCGGATGATTAAAAGCTTGACCACACTAGCTCCCCTCCATGACACTCACTTCTATCGGTCAGCCAAGCTTTAGTAACCATAAAACTCCCATGGCATACTTCTCATCTCTACCAAGAACTACAAAAATGTGGGGTGGCTTCAAAACGGATGTTCTTGCACCAACAAATAGATAAGGATTTGGGCTTCTAAACAAATTGGTTCTTAGTAAGGGTGATTGAGGACATGGCACCTTGCGAGCGTCCAACAAGCCACTAAAGGCTTTAATCAATCCTACTAGGGGCTCTTATACTTTTTACGGTAGTACCCCATTTTGAAAGACAATGTATGACTAAGGCCTACATACCATTGGACTTGACGATTTAATCTTATCCTTTTATATATCGGCCCAAGTGAAAAATTAGTTGGAGTCGCCTTCGAGTTCTCCTTTTAGATGTGTCTCTTAGGCAAACCCCTCTAAGGGTAAAAAACAACGAGCAAGAACATCCATAGTTTGATCAATCTTCATTGAGAAATAAAGAGAGAACACACACGATATATCTAACTCACACTCATAAGCTTTGTTCAATTTTAAGAACCCAAATGAAATGTGGAGGCAATATTTTATGCAACTTAATGTCACCAAAAAGACTTTTGATTCTCAAGATTGATGTGAAGCACGAGAGAAGCACATACTCCTTTTTAAATGAGATTACTTTGCAAAAAAGATTACAAGACACGAAAGCACATGTTCATTTTAACTTCAAAGCAGAAAATGAGTTCTTTTTAAGCACCAACTTTGAAGTGTGAGATTTTCTTGTTCAATTGTTAAGTCCAAAACAAAATGTAGTAAGTTCCTAAGATTCTTTTTAACCCCTTTGTTTTGTTCTTTTTAAGTCCAAATGAAATATATTGAGTCCTAAAAACTTTGAAGAGAACAAAGCCTTAAAGTGGGATTATAATTGCTCCCAAAGTGTTCAAAAACACTTGATACAATAGATTGAAGATGCCATAGAGAAGTCTTTGTATTTGTTTCCTCCCTTCACTTTTGATCACTCCAACCTACAAAAATTGGTTAAAAACTACAGAAAATAGAGTAAAAAACCAATTAGAAATCAAAGGAAACCAAAGCTAAAAAGCACATGTTAAAAATGATTGAAAATATGACTTTTACTCCACCCCAATGGTTCAATCTGCGTATGCATCATAGTTTGATGGAGTCAGCATCATTGTATGGTGACATTGGGACTGATATCGTCGGACTATGGAGAAACCAGTGACTGCATATGCGTCGTTGTTTCAACCAGTGACACACTTTGGAGTTTGACCTAATCGGTGATAAGAAAATGGTAGTGTCACAATTTGAAATTCAAATATACTGGTGGGAAGAACCCAACATCACGGTTTAGAGTTTGTTAGCGTCACTATATAGCGCCATTGGATTAATTGTGGCGCAATTCCTCTGTCAGTGGTGCACTTTTCTGTAGACACAAAAAGTTTCAAAAAACAACAAAATTTTGAAGAAAAATGTGTTAATTTCCTCCAATCTTCCCTCCTTCTAGCACCAAAATGTGAATGGTGATCCTAGACCTACACAAACACAAAGAACAAACACATTATGAGTCCATTATGTAAGTTAGAAACAACATTCCCCATAAGATTCATTTGAAATATCAAGAACAAGAAATAAATGAAGAACTTGAATAAAAACTATCTAATCTTGCTCAAAATAAACAAAATCTCAATCCCATGGGGGAATTGGTGTCATTTTGATGTGGAAAATGGCCCTTTCCCAATTCCTTGCAAGCTTGATGATCAGTGGTGAAGAATTGATGCTCCTTGAAGAAATTTCTCCATAATCTAGCTATGAAATTATGAAAATGGATGAATGTTGCTCAAAACAATGAAGATAACTTTGCTCAAGTTGTGGATGAAAATGCCTAAGATTGTGGATGAACTTGTGCCTCTAAGATCCAAATGAGAGCCTTCTATTTATAGAAGAGAATGATGGAGGATGAGGCAAAATGAATGAATATGGGATACAAGACCAACCAATAGCACAATGCCACTTGTCAACATGTGAGTGGACAAAGGTGGAGCACATTTGAATGAATGTGCACATTAATACAATTAGGTGGAAATTCAAAATTGGAGAAGTGACAAGTTGGAGGGAGATGAAGGATGAAATAAATGCCACTTGGCTCAAGAAAAGGATATGTAAGAGGCCTTTAATGCCTTGTTGGATGGACAAGTCCTTTTGGGGGGAGATTTCAAATTTGAGGAATATTCCATCCTTTGATGTCTTTTTGAATGAAAAAGGAAGATTTAATAAATCAATTAAATTTATTTTCATGAGCAAGTTGCAAAAGCTAGAGGATTTGATGGATTAAGATTAGGATTAATCAGGATTTGATTAATTTAAATAGAGATTAGCCGATTTGACAATTTGATTTAGATTTTAGGATTTAAAATAACCAAAATAAGAGGAACAATGATCATAGACCAATTAAATAAAGTTTGATTTATTTAATTAAAGAGGATGGTTAGATTTAAATCAAATAAAGATTAATTTATTTAATTTAAAGGAGATGACTTAGAACTTAAATTTAAATTAAATAAATTATTTGAATTAAAAGGACTTCATGTGGATTAAATTAAACAAAATGATTTATTTAGTTAATAAGAGATGATGATTTAATCAAATAAAATTGATTTACTTAATTAAGATAGAATAATGGCGATTTTTTAAAATTTTTAGGTTGATGTAAACCTGGGTTTGTATAGCAATAACCCCCATAAACTCCAGTCACTGTAAACTTTTGTATCGTGACCATGACCGGCCACACGCTCTCCAAGTAATAATGATCTGGGAGACTAGAACTCGTGACCAGCCTCCTGCAATAGGAATGACTTAGCCAACTGAGCTAGGGCCCTCGCCCTTAGAATACGATGAATTTAATCAAATAAAGATTATTCAATTAAATGGTTAGTAAAGGAGATGATTCAGGATGAACTGGTGTTAGTAAACCAGGATCAAATGCACAAGATCAATCAGTATTTTTTACGTGTACAATATTTATTATTTATATATTAACTATTTTATTAACTATTATTATAGAATAATATATTAACTATTATATTATGATATAAATAGTTTGTATTTATGTCATTATTTTATGTATTTATTATTTTATTATTATATTATTATATTATATTTATTATTTATATATTAGTTATTCTATTAACTATTATTATAGAATAATATATTAACTATTATATTATTATATAAATATTTATTATTTATATAATTATTTTATGTATTTATTATTATATTATTATATTTGTATAGTTGGTAAATTGTACCTCTTGCAATTTCACATACATGTTTGCATCTACTTTAGTGTTCACTCCCTTAGCATTTGTATAGGCTCATTTTAGCCCCTGCATCCACCTTTTTCCCTTCTCAAGATGCTCAGCACCCTTTTCAATAGCTACCCTCGCACACCAACTTTGCATCAGCCCTTGTGCTTTTCTCGTTTACGCCATTTTGTAGCATGTCGTGTGGACGTCTGTGTGCCGCACTAGTGTCCTGCAACGTTTCAACATTCAAACGATTGTTTTCATGCATGATTGCCACTTGTCACCTCCTTTGGTCAGTGGTAACAGTTCGAGATTCCCTGAAACGGCCCAGGAAGCTTCTTTTTACTTCTCCTCTCTCCTTAAATGTTATCTCTTCAATTCATTTTTGGTCTTCCTCTACTCTTCCTCCACTTCTAGCTTCACTCCTAGCTTCTAACTTCTTCTTCTCCTTCTTGGCTCCTCTCTCAAGTATCCTCCTATCTTGTTCTTGCTTGCACAACTCTCCTTACTTGCTAAAACAACCTCAAGCTCTCAAGCTTTTACAATACTCTTGCATTCTCATAGCACCGTCTATAACACTCTTGGCTCTTGTAACTCTCTTTTTTTTCCTCCTTGGATTCCTAAGCCTTGCTTGCACCTTTGAGCATCTTGTTTTTTGTCACTTCCCCTTCCAATTGCATCTTTATTTCATGATACAGGTTCTCCTCCTCGAGCAAGGATTACTTTTATCACCTCTTTTGTGATGCAGGTTCTCCTCCTCAAGCGGGGATTGCTTTATCCACTCATACTTGGTGGTGCAGGTTCTACTCCTAAAGTGGGTTTTGCTTTCACCACACATTTTTTTCCATTTCAGTTACATCTCTCTTTCTATTTGGTTGTCCGTGGAAGTGGGAACACCAAAATGGGGGTTTGACTGAGGAAAACCCCTATACAACCCCAATGCTTTCTCCAGATCTTACAAACATAGGTATTGAAGATATCTACTAGCTGGAGGCTTCATTACTTGGATCATTGTGAGCATCTTCTTTCCTTTCTTCTCTTTATCTTTATCATTTCTATTTCACTTTATTTCAATTCTATCACTTTCTATCATTTTCCTACATTCTGTAATTTCTTAGTAATTTGATTGTTAGCAATCATTTAGCCATTTTCTATGATATTCTCACTCTTTGGTCTATACAAGACGCTAGTGCACCTTTGGGACACCAGTGCATCGTGTTGTTGTCTGTATTCTGTGTTGTCATCCTTTGGCTGAGAGCTTGTCAGTTTGTTCAAAAAATCCTTGTGACCTGCTCTTTCAGATTCTAAAACTCTCGTTGTTGTTCCTGAGGTACAGTTTAGGGAAGTTCGTCCCATGAGGCTCTTTGAATGAAGATAAATCGTGAGTAGTGAATCCCCCTTCTCTACACTATTTATGTCATTAATATTAAAAAAAAATATTCGTAAAATGCAACCAAGGTTGTGAAGATTGTATTAACGCTTTTGGCTCGAGCAAAGAACCAGTGAGGGCATAGGTGGGGGACCTCATCCCCAAGGTGAATGCAAAAATCAAAGAGCATTAAAGCCCAAAATCCATGCCCTTAGAACAACACCAAAATTGGAAAACTCAAAGATGTGATTCCACACATCCATTAGCTTTGACTCCACATTTTGTTTGGGAACAGTGTTGCGTGTTGAGTGTTAGTTCATTTTTCTTTCTTTTCCTTTGCACCAAAGTCCAATGGTCTTCTTCTGTCCCTTTGGTCGATCCCTCATCTAAAATTTTTGTGTGCAAGTTTCTCCCTTCAAGAGGTACTAACTCAGAGACTTCAGTTTGATTGTTTGCGCCCCCAATATGATTGTGATCATTTGCAAGCTTTACATTATCCTTCCCTGATGGAGATGAATCTGCCCCCACCCCTGCTTTATCTAAAATATGTGAATCCTTTGGGCATTTGACCCCATCTGTTTTCTCATTGGTGGTCTGTGCAGATGTCATTATTATATTATTATATTATATTTATTATTTAAATATTAACTATTATATCAAAATTTAATAAAAAAAAATTATAAATTAAATTAACTCTAATAAATTTTAATTATTATTTGTAATTTCATTAAAAAATATAAATCATTAAAATAAATTTTAAAAGTTAAATTTAGATCAAAATTTAAGACATTTCAATTGATAAAAGCTAAAAATAATTTGATTAATGTTAATCAAGATAGAAAAAATTAAATTCAAAATAAATATTTTTTTAATATTGTAATTATTTAAAATTTAATAATAAAATTAATTTAAAATGCAATTTTAATTTCAACTTTATGTGTTTCTTCATTAATAAATTGTGAATATAAATATAAACTTTTAAAATAATAACGATTTATTTAAAAATCATCTAAAACCTTTTCAACAATTATATGTGACTAAAATATAATCTTTTAATATTTTAAAAAAAATCATTTATTCCTCATAGTTTTGAATTAATATTTTCAAAAAATATTTTAATATTTTAAAAAGGAAACCTAGAATTAATATAGTAACTATAGTTCACTTAGTATAGATACAGATTCAGTGATAAGAACCGCACAAATTTGGAATTCAGGTTGGAATTGGAGGATTCGCACCTCTGCTCTGATCGACAACCTACTCGCTAGATACATTTCATTATTTATGGGTGGAGTTGGCTCCATTTCCATTGATTATGTACACCCTTCGGTAACAGACGAAGCCCAAAATTTGGGCATATATACGTATCACAAATGTCATTCATCGTCAAAACTAGAGTGAAAACCAATAGTAGCAGGGAAAACAGTAAAGAGCGGTGAAAAAATGGTCGAAAAAGTGATGAAAAATGATGCACAACTGAGATTGGTTTAACCCTCTTGCAGGGTCTCTCGCGTGTTATGAACTGTTGATGGGAAAAGTGAGCTTCACAAGCTCAAATAGGGACACGCCTTCGGTGTAACAAGATGGTATGGTCCATGTGTGTGTGTGTGTATGAGAAAGGGGCCATACTTGAGAGGGGGCCCTAGATGAGAGGTGTTTAATAGTTGAGATAACACTTGAGATTAATAATTTTTTATTAAAATTATGTAATAAATTGTTTTTAAAAGTTTTAATGAGTTAGAAAATAATAATAATAATTTGGATTAATTAGATTAGAAAAATTAATTAAGGATAAATGAATTTAAAGATATAACATGAAATATAAATGGATTAGAATAAAATAAATTAAATTAGACAACATTACATAGATAACACAATCATGTCATAAATAGTAATTAATGGAGAGAGAGAATACTTAGATTTGTGATAAAAAATTATGTTAGGCACAAGAATGAAAAAATATTGACAAGTATAATGGATAGCCATATTCAATGAAGTTCATTGCATTCATCCATCAATGCATTTATTGTATTCATTTTTTATTTCTATTTTATTAATCTTGTGTATATATTACCATTTAAAAAATAATGTTACACATATTCACAAAAAAAGGTGGGTGGAAATAGTCACACCCCTAACGTCCATATGGGGCAATAGCTTAAAGCATAAAAATATAAACAAAGATATTGGGTGGAAAAAGCAATAGTAAAGGGGAGAGGAGGAGGATCTCAGTCATTTGATTTACCCCATACAACAATGGGGTTCAGAGTGTCCATGGGAGGAACCCACTCATCATTATCTTTGACTTTATCTTCTTCTTTAGTAACATGAGAAGGCTAAATTGTAAGAGCCAATCGAGGGAAATTGATGGAATTAAACTAGCTAGAAGCAGCTCTAGTAGGTCACACAAAAGTTCCTTTCGCAAGCAATGAAGAGGTGGAGTGTCGAAGAGTCAGTCGCAACCAACCCCACTAACCATGATCCCTTCTTGCAACCAAGGGAGAAGCTTGGGATTGATTCTCTCGGTTACCTTCAATAGAGAGGCTACGTCCATGATAACGCCCACAAGAAGGTGAGCAACCCTTAGAGTAAGAGGGAGACAAAGGAGATCTGGAAATTGCACAAGGGGCATTGCCCCAGTGGTCAAGAAGTAATTGTAAATGGGTCATATCCAATGCAATATTGTTATTTTGCACCTAAATCTATAATAAAATATCATAATAAATCATTGCTTTAATATAAAGTGAAACATGATAATTTATAAAATAATTGACAAAAATGGAAAATTTCTATCCTTCAATATGTTGGGTAGAATCTCCACCTTGAAAGCATGTCAGATCTAGTTGAATTTGTGAGGGATGTGAGGCCAATCCCCTAAAAGAACCATATGTTATAAAAAAGGTTCTAGTCTACAAGATTTGAAAAGTTGTGAACTTGAGTCCAAATATTTCAAGTTTTGGGACAAAATAAAAAAAGGTGTTTAAGAGACTCATGTTATCCACAAACGGGATATTGAGGGTTGAGGACTCCCAAATGGGATAACCTAGAGCCAATAGGAAGGCCTTGGAAAAGAATACACTAGGAAAAGTGGGCTAATTTTAGTTCCAAAAATGTCAACCAGATGGTGTGGAATCTACATTTTCAAATAAAAATTAGTGATTTCAAATGTCTGTTGATTCAAAGTGGGAACCATACGTAAATGAGGAAAGAGCCAATAATATCCTTGTTTTGTTCGTAATTCTAGAAATTGATGTTTGGATGCCACTTCAAATCTTTCAACTAGGGTTTGCAAGAATTGATACCAATTTTGTAAAGCATATTAGTTGAAATGGCCCTCATAATTGTGTCAAACTATCACAATCATGATTGGAAAGGTGAATTTGGCCTTAGCTTTTATAAAGAAGGGGGATTCGTCACCCTTGGGGCTCTAGGTCATAGGAGATCCCCAAGGAATGAACTTCCCTAAACTACCTTAGGTTGCTTGACAGGTTGAGAGAGAGGCTGAAAAGGAAGGGAAAATAGCACACTGTTCCCCTTCTACTAAAATAGGTGTATCTAGAATTGGGTGAGTTGGCCATAAAGGTTTCAGACTATAGACCAAACAACTCACTATTGGAGGATGGCAACATGAGAACTAGACTCCAGTGTGGTGCATTAGTGTCTTAGGGATGCACCGATGTCTTGTACAAATAGAGATCTAGAAAATAGACAAAAAACACAAAGGACCTACTTATGACCCAACTAACAAAGTTTTATATTTTGAAAAAGATAATGCAAGAAACAAAAAGTACAACAAGAAGAATAGTGAAAGCTACTTTGATGCAAAAATGACAAAGAGAGAGTGGGAAAAGATACCTTTCCACCCATGCTTTGATTCAACTTCAACTTCAAAAGGATGAACCAACACTTGCACACACAAAAATGGGAAAAATGTTGGGCTATGTTTTGAGGTTTGCCTCAGTCAAACCCCTATTTTGGTTTTCCCACCTCCATAGATAGCCAAATATGCAACAAGATAGAGAAATCAATAAAGAAGAGAAAGGAAAAGACACTATCAAATAGAGTGCAAAGACAACCTGAATGCTACTCTATAAGACATAATGATGCAAATAAGTTAACAAGAGCGATATCACCTCCTCTTCTACTAGCACTCAAGGTCGAGAGGAGAAGATGACACCACACTGAGAGAATGGAGCTTCATCAACCTTCAAAGATGGCGGAGTTGCAACAAGAATACACTGTAGAAGCCAAGTAGAGAGCAAGAATCACTAAGAAGAGAGCAAGAGTGAGCTTGAGAGAGTGAGAGAATGAAAGAGTGATCAAGAAGTTGCAAGAATTAGCATGAGAGAATGAGAGAATTGCATGAAGGAGTGAAGAAGTGAAGGAATGAGTTTGAATTGTCAAATGGTGGTAAAAGGTTGATTTTTGTTGGTCGAGGGATGATAGAAGATGTTACCTTTGCAGCCAATTGAAGACGTAATGGTTTTACAGATTCTAGAAGTAAGAATCTTGTCAAGATGTAAGCATGATGCACAAAAATCTGTGTAGTGAATGCACGCCCCTAAAAAAATTCCTCCATTGATGCAAAAAGACAAGGCCACGTGGAAGGAATAAGCTGATAGCAACAAGTTTTCATCATTAAACTTATAGTTTCTAAAGTAAAGGTAAAATAAATGAAGAATTTTCCATGGGTGAAAATTTGTGCTATTATATTTTTCCCCCACTTTAGTAAGCATACATGTCATTGCAGATGCGAGCTAAAGTAGAAAGAGATTGAAGAGATTATACCAATAACATCAAGGAAGTAGATCTTCGATTTGGCTCACCTAGACGTGAAAATAGGAGAAATGGCTTTACAGGTTCTCGGTCTTGTAAAACTATGAAAGAGAGGAGGCTCCGCAGGTTCTCGATCCTACAAAGCAAGTTATGACCCACCAAAAACATGTTAGGCTATAGATGAAACATGTTAGGAAAAATCATAAGACACACAAGCTGGCATGATAAGACACAGTCTGATTAGATACATTGACTAGATAAGCTTGCAACTACTGCAAACTCTGTTGTGGGATAGTCACAAAAAAGACAGGTCTAGTTGGGCTTCCCCCAAGCTAGACGTGAGGATATATGATGTCTGACACCAAGAAACAATGACATTGAATATCATATAAAATCCACTCAATTGCAAGACATCAAAGAATTCAATTGAAGGAGAAGTTTTCAAAGGTGGTTCCTTCAGTAGGAAACCCTTCAAGACACCAAGGGGTCCATTCAAAGGAATCCTCTGATTGAAAGACACCACATTTTTCGCAAGTTATTTTGTCATCAAGGAATCCTTTTGAAAAATTATTTCATCAAAGAATCTGTAGACACCTAAATTTGGACACTTGATTTATCCAAATTTATCCCCTTTCGTCTAAGCATCCCCTTATTTGCATTAATTTTAAGTAATATCGCTATTATTTAATTAATATCCTTAATTCTGTCAAATCCCTAAAGTATTTAATTAATAAATAAATACCTTATCTCTTTAATCCTCATTTTCATCAAATGAATTAAATACATTTATTTAATTCCTCACATGTCACATCCCTTTCTTATTCTTAATTATTTTCCTAATCTCATCATTAGGATGTGCACATGCCTAATTGTTGATTAGGATGTGTCACATCCTCCAACTTTTGCAAGTTGGCCTCTAATCTCTCTTAGCCACCTAACCCTCCTCTAATCCTTCATTAACTAGCTTAATCAACCTCTAAAAAAAAATTTAATTCCTTTTATCCTTCCAAGGAATATTAAATTATTTTTTCTCTTCCCATGTGATCTTCGACTTGTCACATCAAGTCACATGTGAAATCTAACCTTCTTTAATATGTCATTAATGTGTCTAATCAAGTACTTGCACAACCTTAATCATTTAATTAGGACAAACTAATCTCCATGTCATTTATGGAATGTGTCATAAGTCAACTTTATTAAATGTTTTCTCCTTTTGAAAAAGGCACTCCATTCCCCATGTGAATTTTTAATTCACATTTAATCCCCCAATGCATTCCTTGGAATTTAAAATTCCTTTTCTCATTCCCATGTGGATATTTGAGAAATTTTTAATTCTTCACATGTCCTCTCACCCACATGGGAATAAGGACCTTCTTTATGAGGAGATCTTGTCCAATCCCAAAGTACTATGTAGTACCTCCATGTCATGTACTCTCCTTCCACCTCATGTACACATCATCCCTTACAAGCCACTTCAAAGAAGGGGAACTCTTATTCCAACCTTCACTTCTAGCAAGGTTGTCCTCCATCTTGCACTTCAATGTAGGATGTGGAATCCACACAAAAGAAGTGGAAGCCAAGGAGGAAGAGAATAGGTTCACAATAGACACCACTGTGGCATTTAGCATGTCTATGGGCTGAGAAAAAGGAGGGATTTCCAAGAGGGACATCAAGAGAGGGAGATTGATGGAGGGAGTGATGAAAACTTGCACCCTTTTGGAGTGGGCATCATCAAGACCCATTGGGGGAGCCAAAAGCAGAACAAAGGTGATTGGAACTGAGGCAAGCACAATAGAGGAAGAAAAAATAGTAGAAGAGGATATAGAAACAGGGGCTACTAGCTCCCCTCTGTCTTCTACAAGGTTGCGTGTTTGGAAAAAAGAGCTTTTCGCCTGTGCTTGCATTCATGCGCAAGCTGGTTATGTCAGCTACAGGCATCGAAAGACATAGCCTAAGAAGAGGTTGGAGGTTGTTGCTCAACCACAAGAGTATCCTTTGCAACCATCACTGATGGAAGGGTAGTCTCCTAAGTAGGAGCGGGAGGAGGAAGCACATAGCCAAAAAGAAACCAAGGGAAGAGAAAAATAAATAGGTGCCTTGATGATGGGCCTCTTCTCATTCTCTACCTTAGGGGAAAGTAGAGGAATAGTAGGAGGCTATGGAGGCCAAGACACAGAAGCAGCCCCATGAGGACCCTTCCCCTTTCCATAGACAATGGGTCTAGGAATGGTTGGAAAAATAGGAAACTCGAAGACTTTCCACTTCACTTTTCTCCATGTGGGCACCATCACACTTCCCATGCGAGGCATGGGAGCAAGAGCCGAAGGTACCACAATAGGGTGAGAAGTAGAAGCAAGAGTAGATGACATAGATGAAGAAGGCCCTTGAGCATGAGAAAGCTTCTCCTTCCCCTTTTGTTGGGCGGAAGAAGCAACATGCTGCTACATGATCATGGAAGCCTTCGCAAAGACTGCATAGGGGGACACTGGATAACTAGCCTTTGATGCTGAGCCCCCGGTATTATATTTAATATAAGCCTTATATATAAAATCTCCCCTAAGAGGGAGAGGTTTGATCGGAGTAGGCCAAAAGTGATCCAATGTGAAGCCCCCATGCAACAACAATAGTTTATAACCGGTGTCATGCACTACATGCACAAAACCTTCATGAGGGAATTTTAAACATTTATGAACCATAGATGAAGCATGTAAAGTGGTGTCATTTATTGAGATAATTGTGAGCATTTAAAGTGGTGTCATTTATGAATCTCTTGCTCTTGGTATTAGACCTATATAATGACTAATACTTTGGATTAGAGGTAAACCATTTGGTACATTCTCTATCATACTTTGCTAATAGTTCAACTACTTCTCCATTTTTTGCGATGGGATTCTCTACCTTCAGATTACTACATTTCTTTGGAATCAACACAAAACACATGTTTTCATGCTTCAATCCATCCAAAAATTTCTTTCCATCTACCAAACATGGTCTGGCAGTGTTACAAACTTCAATTTTCTCCTCTTCCTCTAAAGGTATCAACTTGATTCTCCTTCCATTTCAAGTCACAATATAAGTATTCCTTCTTCCATCATGAATTTTTTTCTTATATTTCCATGGTCTTCCTAACAATAAATGACATGCATCCATAGGCATAATATGATAAAAAATTCATCCCTATATGATCTAATATGAAATTTCACCAGACATTAATCATTCACCAAAATCTTATGCTCATCTTGAATCCATGCTATCCTGTAGGGTTTATATGTTTAAATCTCTCCAAATTCAACTTGGTTACCGTCTCTAAAACTACATTATCAGTACTACCACTATCAATGGTAACTTTACATACCATTCCTCCATACTTACATCTAGTTCTGAATAAACATATCCTTTGTTGTGGTTCATCAATCACTTCCTCATGCATCAAAGCTCTCCTCATCACCAATGATTCTACTTTCTCAGGTTTCCCAACTAAACTAGGGGATCCAACATGTTCTTTATCTACATAGGCTGCTCTTCTGATATGCTCAAGTTTCTTGTTGGTGCTTCCTTGGTGACACTCAAATACTCTATGTCCTTCACCTCCACACTTAAAATAGGTTCCTCTGAATGGTATTATCTCACATCTCCCTTCATCTCTCTGGAATCCATCATTGTGGTAAGAATTATGACCTCCTTTATCACTGCAGTAGAAATTTATATCTTCCTTTCCTTTGCGGTATGGATTACTGTCTTTCTCTTTGCTCCAGTAGGGCTTCCCATATTCTCCTTGCTTTGCATAAGGTCTTCTTTCTCCGGATTGGGATCCACTCCTCTGGAATCTTCCCTTTGCACTTGTCTGCCTTTTTTCAAACTTCTTGTTCATCTTTTCTTACACTTTCAATTCAAATTGATATGCTTCTTCAACTGATATCATATTTACCAAGCTTAATTCTTCTTGAATGTTTGATCTCAACCCATTGATGTATATTGCAACCTTTTCTTTGCTTGCTTCACTATGACTAGTTCTGATTATCATCTTGTAGAATTCTTCAGTACATTCTTTCACAAATCTCTCTTTTTGTCTTAGGTTCTACAATATTTTCAACAATTCAAGTTCATAGTCTACTGGTTTGAATTGGTTCTTCAGTTTTGTCACCATTCTATACCATTTTATGATTTTATTTTTTCCTCTTCTATTTCTATCCAATTGAACTTCTTTCCATCATAAAGTAGCATGACCTTTCAATTTTGTCTTCGCAAATCTGACTCTTTTTGGATATTCAATTTCTTCATATTCAAAGTATTCTTCCATTTCATTGATCCAATCAATCAATTCTTCAGGGTTCAAATTTCTCACGTAATTTTGAATTTAAACTTTAGGTCTTTTTCCAATCTTTGAAATAGCTTTCAATGTTTTCATTTGATTTGATTCTTGTTCTTCCTCACCTAGGGCTTCCTTAATTTGATTGTAACATGATCTGCTTCATCGTCACTCTCATCCTCATCAACTTAGGGTTTAGGCATCACCTTCTATCTTATTCTACTGCATCTAATTAGATTCAAATTTCATACATCATTTCCAACATATCATCCATTCTTCTAGCAACATTTTCCATAGCGGTGTGTAACAACCCGTCTCTTAATACACAAGTAAACTCAAGAATTTACTAGAAGGTAAATAAACTTAGTAAACATGAGAGAGAATTTTTTTTTTTTTTAAATCATTGCATATGCACAAGAATAAAGTATAACTTTTCCAGATAAATTCAGAACTGGAATTCACATGTAATCATAACTAGAATCAAGATAATTCCTTACAATATTCATTCATATCATAAAGGATACACTTAGCATAAATAATAGTTTTACCTCATAAGTTTTGACTGTCGTAAGCCAGAATCTTGGAGTTCACTGCATCTGGAATGTTGATGTCTATCTTCACAAGCCTCAAAGATTTTACTGCTATAGAGGGAGAGCATCATCCGAGTGCTTTTCCTCCAACCACGGACTCAAGTGGTCCCCCGCGCACTTCCTAACTGGAAGTGACCCGACCCTTCTCGAAGAGTATAGATATAAGGAACTGTCAAGTTTCTCCATCTCAGTCCTAGGGATGTGTCCTACAAAACTCAATCGACCATACAACTCTAGATCCCTTCTAGCTAAGTATGATCATTCTGATTGGTCATGCCATCTAGACACTCACCTCTGACTTGTCTTGGAACTGTCTCATCCTATAGTTTACTTACTTTATTTAGTACTCTAGTCACAAACTAGTCTGTATAGAAAATCCATTCTAGCCAATCTGACTTAGATCTAATCCTTAATCTAGGATATTCATTCAATGTAAAAATTTAGGTATTTCAAACCTTTTAAGAGTCCCTTATTGCATCCTTGCAATATCTAGGGTTTATGACTTCCTGTCATTTTACTCTCAAGATTCAATACCCAACATCTTGATGTGTTAAATCGAGTTTCGACATTATCGTAGATTCTCTTAAGGTATTATAAAGACTTCCTGTCTTGTTCTATGGTTTTCTCAACCTTTCACTATCAATCAGTATATATTTATACAATGTCATATCTGACATAAGAGTTATGTATTTCCTATATCCTTCATGTTTCAATACTAGGGTTTAGCTTCTCTAACCCAATGCATGGAAATATCAAACATTCTTATTCTCCAAAGATAATAGCATTAACAAAGCTAAACATAAGAGCAACTACTTCTAGTCTTACATAGATGACTTAGCGTTTCTCAAATTCACATTTCATATAACATGAACAAGCACGCTATCCAAGGAATATTATCATTGATATATAAATATATATCTTAATCAGTGTCGTTACTTCTCATGTAGTTAGTACTTCGACTAAGTTCAATCCTTCAACCTTAATAGGTTAGATTCGTAAGAGATAATAAATTCTTCCAACTTCCTTGTCTACTCAATCTTATTCACATTTGAAATAGAATAGGTTTAAACTCATATGATTATCATCCTTTATATAAGTATGTCACATATACCTATAACAACAATCTCAACTACAATAGACATGTAGGTTGAGTTTCGGTCTCCCAACATCCCTTCTCAAAATTGGTTATGGCAATGATACCAAGTATTGGAATAACGAAATTCCTTTGTACACATAGTTCTAAAATAAGTTCAACAAAGGCTACAAGATCAACATCAATACATTTCAAGATCTCTCTTTCTCTTGAGGATCATGACATAAGCAACCGATGCTATCAAAGGCTATCTAGGGTTCCACACTCGTGGGTCACCCATTTCCTTAACATGTAATACAAAATTGACAAGAGGAATTCTATTTCCTACAAAGAAATCTTTTTCTATGTTGCAATCTCCTTACTTCAATATCATGATGATATTTTCTAATCTAAAAAGTCCCATGAGAGAACTAGCAAGGTTTCATCGATAGAGCTATCTTAGTCTTTAACATAGACTAAGGGGTCTATTTCCATTTTTCTTAGTTACCCATTGCTATCTCGAAACCCAATTTCAATAATATATATAACAATACAACACAAGTATAATGCACTCTGGTTTTCTCCAAACCTCTTAGGTGCTATATAATCCCTCATTACTCTAGGAATGTGAATACGTTATACAATAACCATTCTTTGAATGACGTCAATCGATTAATCCTAGAAGTTCTATTCACATATCAATAATTGCAATCCTATTGATAATCCGATGTTCACTATCTTTCATCTTAAATGAATTATGAACTCACACAAGTGCTTCCTCGATACCCTGAATATTCTAAAACATAGTTGTTAAATTCTTCAAGTCTTATCATATCTCCAATCTTGGATATTCCAAATGGGATCAATATTTGTCTATTGCTCTCGATGAATGGGTTTCAAGCACAAGCTTGTCAAAATTTTCGTTCCTTATTCTCGTGTTTGGAAAGAAGAGCCATCTGAATATATTTATTATTGCATAGGCACTCTAATGAGATATTCATCTCTGGTTACCGTTAACCATACTAGAAATAATTTGAACAATGACATAATGAATTAAAATATTAGTGTCAAACAGACTTTAAAGCTCAAGATGTATATCAATATACATGAGGACTCTCAATTTTACGTTTATTCAAGACTTTACACTTGTCTTGGAGACTTCATATTTCTTAGGAATTTTCCATTTTGAAACGAAGCTTAAGCTACAGAGTTTATGGCGAACACACAGGGTAATGAGGCCAATTCATACCTGAGCAATTATGCCAATTATACTCAGATGTTACACCTTGTTGGCTCCTCCAGTCTATGACGGCCTTCTTGTGATACGAGACAGCATTAAGTATCTTCCCCACTGGCCCGAGCTTCCTCCCTCAGTACGCACCCACCCATTTGAATCATCTTTAGGGAACTCCATCCCTCCATGATATGTACAAAAAACGTATTTTTCTTTCCATGTTTCTGAAACTACCAAACAAATTAACCTCCTGCTCGCGTAAAGCAACTTCTATCCTCACAACTGTCGGTCATGACGTTCTTGTGCGGAAAGATCCATATCTTTTAACTATTGACTCCTTTTCCATTCCGTTATGTTGGTGGTTAAATCTGTTTCAACCCATACACACCCAGCGAACGGTTCACCCACAAATACCGAGGATTATATCATGGTCTTTTTCCAAGACTTAGGCCACTTCCTCACGTTTCCAAATAGCCTCCCCCATCTCTCCGTTAGCGACGGGTTTCATGACGCTTTTTATATTCTCCCATTTAGCATCTGATAATGCTTGGTACTACTAGCCATGACCTGACCCACGCAAGAAGCAGTTATAGAAACTGTTAAAGAGGTAATTTGAAAGCATTAGTTTGTTCACCCGAAATCGTTAACCCACGACATGATTCTTATCCTCTCAAATATCATCAACTGACTTAGGAATATAAATTTTGTTAATAAAAATAATAATTACCATGCTAATTGACGTGATGAGAGATGGGGTTAGAAAGTCGAGAATTGAGTTGCTATCAAATAAGGTTTATGCTGCCTTTGAAAAATTGTGCACACAACCCTTGATGGCAACTATTGTCGTTGATAACCCTTCTAAAAATAAAAGTTGGGTCCTATCATTTAACTCTTGGTTTATGTAGCCATTGCTAGTTTTCAACATATATTCTAGCATAATAATTCATTAATAAATACTAACATCATGGGAAAGGTTGACGACATAGGTCGTTATATCATCCATCAGGCATATTCGTCAAAACGAACGAATTCAATGATGATCATAAATGATCAACATCCAAATGTAATATCATAATGAGAGCCATAAGTAAAAATGTTAAAGATTGAACATATGTAAATGTCAATCATTCAAGAATTAGGAGTTGGTAACGCAATCCTACATGATCGACGACATTGATCTTTTGTCATCTCTCGGTCGTATTCACCCCATAAAACAAACTCAAATATGATCATCATGACTTCCTTTTGTAAGGACTCGGGCTATCATATTAGTTTCTTGACTTATTAAGCTAATTAAAACTATTATCAAGAATATAGACAATAATTAACACCCAATTACGCAAATGAGGTCACAACATAAACTCGTTACGACATGAGAAGCGACATATTCGACAAAAAGTTATATCAAATGCAAAACAACTAAAGTTCAACCTTGACGATGTCACTATCCCCAAAACGACTAGGTTGACGTTAGGCAACTATAATTAGACTTAAGACGGCGACAACCTGTTCTATTCCTTGTATCTATATCCTTCTCTCTGATGATGCTCTCCCTCCTTTTCTTGGAGGGCGGAAACCTGATTCCTGAATGCAACTTTCCATCACCAACTAAATATTAGTGTATTAATAATCATTTCATAATCCTCATGAAGTCATCACATCTTGACAACTTTTAAACACATGACAATTTTAGAGAAATAAACATAACTCAAGAAAACATTGATTTCTCCAAACATTTTTCCTAAACATCTAATCATTGAATCATGCGTAATCATCTACTAATTACTTCAAAAGTAAAAAGTAAAACAGAGTTAAAGTTAGGGATGTAACAAGGTGCTTGCCTTGATGACATCTCTACTCTTGAATTCAATGCAACTTCCTCAATTCGACAATCTGGCTAAAAAGGGTTTCAACTGCCTTAGAATCGATAATCGGTTGAAAACACATGCAATCTTCCTCAAGCTGATGATCTATTCACCTCAAAGAATTCCTTCAAGACTCACAAACTTGCTCTGATACCACTTGGTGTAGTCATAGACAGAGGGTTCAAAAAGAATGGTCCAATTCATGCAGGTGAGAGTCAACATAGCATAAATAACATAAGAAAATGATCTAAAAATATGATTCTTTATTGAATTGGCAATATTACATGCAATGTATGCCTCACGAGCAAATAATTAGGGCCCAAAGGCCTGCTACAAGGGAATTCAACTTTACAACTAGCCAAAGGCATTATTACAATCCCCAAAGGGTTGATGCAAAAATGTAACAAATCTAAAATAGATTTCTAAACTACTGACTTCCTATGAGTTACAAATGATTATAAATATACTTCTCAAGCTCCAACAAAGATTTGCATTGGCCACAAGGGTTCATAACCCAATGAATGATCAATTGTGAAGGTTGGCCTCAAAATATGAAAAAGGTAATCCTTCACAAAAAAATGATTTGTGAATCTCCAAGATAGATCCCATTAGACCCAAAATTCTTGTAAGGTGTCCCATTAAGCTCCACACATTCTAAAATAGGTCTACACTAAGAAATCTAGACCAAGTCAGCCCAAATGCTCTTACTGGTAATTATAGTGAAATTTTGAGAGCAATAACTTTCGGTAGATAAATAAAAATGATCTAAAATATGAATATGTGATAGATGTTGATGTGTAGATGCTATATCCTAGTCTACAAGTCGAGAAATAGTAATGAAGTGAAATGCAAGATGAAATACTAAAACTGCTACTAAATGCAATGCAAGAAAATAAATATATTTTTTTGGTTGATACAAGATTTCTTTACAACTAGAGATGCTCCTGCATCACATGATCACTAATAATAATCCATGTCGATAAAATCCTTTGTGTTTCTAATTTAGGCATGAGTCTATAAAGGTAAGGAAAAAGATCAAACCACCTAGGATATGTCAAGATGTCATGTCACCAAGACTCATAGTTATCATTTTCTAGGATAACCATAAAATGATGAATAGAAAAACCCATGATACTTCCTCAAATAAAAATTCAGAGACTAATAACCTTAATGCATGTAAAGTAGATCAAATGATGGAATCTCATGCAAATAGATCCTTTCCAGGTGTTAAGACATCCAAGTAATTGACAAAATATGAAATCACAAAAAAAATGAATTAAATGTATCTAGGGTCAATTCTAGAAAAAGTGCATGAATTGATATGAAGAGCTCTAAAATACTTTTCCAATGCCACTAAAACCATGAAAATTAGAGATACAAGAAAAAAATTATGAGCTCGAGAGTGAAAAATGAAGATATTAGTTTGAATAAGAATAAAATAAACCAAAAAATATGATGATGAGACCTACACCACTAGAAAGTGCTCGAAACCAACTTTCTGATGATACCTCATTTTCATGATTTTGACATCATATGCCCAAGTTATGTCAAAAAAAGGGAAAAAAATATTTACACTAGTGAAAGTAAGATAGAAGGACTCAATGTGACCCCCAAAGGATTACTTGTGTCACACAAGTACAATAGATGTCCCACAATAGGAGAGAAAATGAGGATACAAATCCTCCCATGGTACATTTTTGTGGTGTTCCTTAGGTTTTTGATTGTTTTGGACCCAACTATGATGCTTGTTTCACCTTAGAATGGGTCAATTTTCCTCAAGGATAGATCTCTTAAAATTTAGATAGGAAGTCACAAATTTGGTGCTCTGATACCATGTTGGAGTTGATAGTGAACCCCACAAACTCCTAGAAATCACCTGCAACCAAAACACCTATCATAAATGAGAGATCAAAGCAACAAATTTTCTATGTAACCAAGAGAGAAATGATTAATCGAAAAAGCATCCAATATGCCTTCTATATTGAATAATGAATACCTTAATAATGATTACAACGAAGGATCAATCCTTATAAAAGGAAAAATAAACCTTAGATGAGGAATTGATTAGATTGTGATAAATGTCGTAATCTCATGCAATAAAACAAATTGACCTATATTTAGCCCAATCTAATAGTAAAAACCTCCTATGTTTAGCTTAAGTGAATAAAGTAATAAGGGACCTAATAATTAATTAATGACCAATTAATTATCAAGTGATGTCCTAATTACTCCAACACATTCTCCATGTTGTGTTCCATCCAAAGAAAAGTATGATAACTTACCAATATTTTATGGGATTTTATATGGACCAATGATAGGAAATCTAGGGGTTTCCACAAGGTCATATGGGGCATTTGTTTACATCTCCAACATAAAGGTGGCATGGGTATCATTGATGTCCATAGGCAAAGATTACACTTTGTGCCAAGTGGCTAGTCTATGCCATTGATGGATTTGAAGCTTGAAAATTTCTCCCTAGGGATTGTATTGATTTTAGTGGCCATATGGGAATACATATTTATTCCAAATTGACATGTAGTCTCTTCTCATTACAAACACCCTTATCAAGATTAAAGGCTTTTTAGCAAGTCAAAATAATTGGAAATCCTTTATGGTGGAAAATCCGTTTCTTAATTGGGTTAGTGATGACTTTAGAACTAGACGATGCATTAATATTGTGTCCCAATTTTTAGTCTAAGTGGCACACTTAAAATAAGTACTTTTTAGTATTTTTTAATTTATGTTAGTTATATTGAACAAATTATCAACTATTTAAGGATGATGTAAACTAATGAGATGTGAAATTTTTATGCAGATTCAATTTTTTTTTCTACTATTTTTCAATCAATTTTTATTTTTTCTATTAAATTATCAAGTGACATTTTTTCATATAATAAATTTCACTAAAAATTAAAAAGAATCATAAATTGAACTTAGAATTAGATTATTATATCTAATGTCTGTTGCATATTTTTTTATTAACTATTTTATTTTTTATTAATTTTTGAAATAATATTGACAAAATTTGTAAACCTATATTTTTTTATGAAAAAATTCTCCTAAGTTATATATCAAATTAATTTTTTTACTTTTATTAACAAGGACATTCCTAACTTATATATCAAATTAATTTTTTTATTTTTATTAACAAGGACATTCATGTGGAGTATAGTATATTTTTTGATATTTTTAACAAAGTTTGTTATTTTTCCCAGTGTCTTGAAAAGAAGCCATTATGTTTGTAATGGACCAACATTCATTTTAAAAATATATATATTTTTAGACAAAAGTGGTTGAGCCACTGTAAAAGGATTTCTATTAATGGTTGAAAGTTCTTATAAACATATATACTATTAAAACATATAATACATAATATCATTTTTAAAAATATAACACTAAGGGATACATACTTACAACATGGAATTTCCAAAGGAATTCATTTGATTCTCCAAAAGGTGAATCAATTATTTCTGTCAGCATTTTAACTTGAATGGAAGAGACTCAGTTGGAGGTTTTATTTAAGCTAAGGGGTTCCATCGAAGGTAGTTTGGTCTAATCCCATTAAATCCAATCCACTTAGATGGAAATATTTTAAACTTAAAACATACTTTTTTCTAAAAAATAAGTGATTTTAGGTAAAAAAAAAAAAAAAGGATGTCCCACAAGTGAGACATACAATTGTGGGGTCACCCAACTAGTTCAACAACCATAATTTGTGATGGTCATATATTATTAAGGAACTATTTTTCCTTTTAAAGAAACTTATGGTAAGGGACTTGGTCTCCTCTTGAAAAAGCATCTTGTATCTTGCCTTACATATATTTTTAGATTACTAATGTTGATTTTCCTCTATCCATTAGAGCTCCAACCTCCTTGTACTTGGAGGAAATATTGGTGGTAGAGTGTTAAAACTAAATTAAAAAGTAATACCTTGGGAGTAAATTATATATTTCCTAGTCCCTTCTCTTTGTCTCTTAGTAATCTTAGCAAGTATTGGGGTTTGAATTCTTCCTCACACACTTAGATTAAATATATATCATAGTTTGGCAAGCTAGACTTGAGCCCAAAATCACTCTTTTCTTCTAGTATGTTGTCTACCAAGGAATTATATTGAGTGAGAGGCTTATTCAGAATCATCCCAAATGCCCATCTTGTCATATATTTGAATCCTTCAAGAACCTCTTTTAGACTTGTCCTTGAGACAAAGATGCTCGAAAATATCCATAGCCTTAAATTCTCTTCCTTTCATCCTTTTTTTTTTGTATTGGTGGACTACTTTATTTGGGTATATGAACCTATAACCTAATTATTTTTTCTACAATTTTAAAATTATTTAGAGATTCGACTTTATTTTAACTCTTGAAAGCTATAAATGGTATTGCTATTAGTGAAAATTTTATTGGTTGTTATTTTTATTTTATTGAAAAAGTTAGTGATTAATTTTACTTATTTATATATCTGAATTCAATTAGAGAAAGTCATACTTAAGTTCCAACATTTAATTTACCTATTCAACTATTGGAGGAGTGCTTCTTGTACTATGACTATGTCCATGATGATAATATGAAGAGAAGAATGCCACTATTTCTCTATTAGTGTAGACACTAATAGTGATAGATATCACTCTCTCCTTCTCAACAAAGGAGTTTGACTTTGTCTTGGAGAAAATATTCTAATGAAATGTAGGGGTGTTGAGGCAACTATCTATCAAAAGTAACTACAAAGTTCTTATCCCACTACTTGAGTAGGATTTTTAGAATGGGTGGATGGATCTCAATATTAATCCCCATTAGCCTTCCCAATATAATCTCCCTAGCAAGTTGACATGCCTCCTCCTTTGCCTAGTACTACATGTATATAGTTTACTATTTGAATTGTTTTAATTTTTGGTTTCAATATGTTAAACACTTATGTATTTTATAAGGATATTCATAGAAACCAAACATAATTTTATAATAACCTTCCATATATAAATTTTATATTTATATGGTTAAAATATGATAAAAGTGTTTCAGACGATAATATTTTTCAAGATATTTGAAAATTTCCCTTTCTTTAAGATAGTTTTAGAGACAATGATCAAAATAATATCACAACTAAGAAACCAAATTTATAAATTGGCTATCATTGTATGTTGTGAAATCGCATGTAAGAAATACTACATAGCTTAATATTATATGAATTAAAACTATAAATTTATAGTAAATATATTACCTTGACACCTACATGGGACCTCACTCTATTTTTAGAGGTAAAAGGATTGTTCATAATTTTCAAATTTTATATAAATAATATATCTATATTTCATTTTAGTATTGTTAAAAAAGACAATAAAAATTGTTGGAGACGACCTTTATTATCTTAGTTATTCAAGATATATTTGATATGCAAAAATATATGAAAAATTAAATAATAAGAGTTATTTTTTTATTTTATTTTTAATTTATCAATATTTATAATATTGTAATGGTGAAATTGGCACACTCAAGTCAATTCTTATCTAATTTTGAGTTTATTTTGATATAATGATTTAATATAATTCCATATTGATAAATGACATAATTTTGTGTGAAATTGAGTTTATGATGCAAGAGCACCTTGGTTGTAAAGCAATCCTGTATCAACCAAAAAAAAATATTTTCTTGTAGTTTAATTTGTAGTTGTCTTAACAATTTCTTCCATGTTTTTATCATATTGTCATTTCTTAGCTCGTGGAGCATGATATTGGTTCTACATGAGGTCATCTTCAACATATCCAAATTTCAAGTGATTTGCATTCGTTTGAAGAAAGTTATCACTCTCATAATTTCATTGTCAATTCTCAAACAGAGCATTCAAGGCCTAACCATTTCACATTGGTTGTACAAACCTTTTACAGAATGTGTGAAGCTAGATATTTTATGTCTAGGGGAACTTTCTTGGAGATCCACAATACATTTCATTTCTCAATGGGTTATCTTTTCATGTTCTTGGCCCACCTACATCATTCAAGGTATTTTATGTCTAGGGGAACTTTATTAGAGATCCACAATACATTTCATTTCTCGATGGGTTATCTTTTCATGTTCTTGGCCCACCTACATGTTTGATCTTGCACTAGGGTTTTAAGCCCTTGAGGTTGACACAAATCATAATTGAAGCTAGATATTCATATTTCAGATCATTTTTAATTCTTTAGAAAGTAATGAATCAATTAGTGGATAAGTTCTCAGTTAGTAGTAGATAAGAAGTAGACCAGAAGGTCATAATAAGGCCTTGTGCCAATTGTAATATCTTGTAATGCCCTTGTAGTAGGCTAGTGAGCCCCAATCATTGTACATATATGGCATATGATATATGTAAAATTGCAAGTTTTTGAATCAATGATAATTCATGTTTGTTGACCATTTCTTGTGTTATTTCCATTGTGTTGAACTCTAGGTTGCATGGTTGGACAATCATTTTTGGACCCTCTATCTGTGACTGCACCAAGTGGTATTAGAGCAAGTTTGTGAGTCCTAAGAAGACATTCCTTATGGTGAATAGATCATCGAATTGAGGCATACTGTAAGTGTTTTCAATTGAGTTTCGACTGTGAGGCAATTGAGACCTTGTAGCCAAATTGCCAAATTGAGGCAGTTGCACTAGATCCAAGGAAAAGATGCCACTAAGAAGAACACTTATTATGGAAAAGTTGCTAGATGAATGGATGAAATGTTGGAAATGATGAGGGTAATGAGAGTCCTATTGGATGTTGTAGAAGAAGACAAAAGGAGAGGTCTAAACCCTAGACATGTAGATGAAAGTGATAATGAATTAGATCATGCTACAAATCAAAATGAAGAAAACATAGAAGAAGAAGACTCATATCAGATAAAGATGTTGAAATCTATTTCCAAGATTGGTAAGAGACCTAGAATTGAAATTCAAAATTATGCGAGAAATTTAAATCCGGAGGAATATATTGATTGGATCAATGATCTGGATGAATATTTGAGTATGAATAAATTGAAGATCTGAAAAGAGTGAGATTTGCAAAAACTAAGTTGAAAGAAAATGTTTCTATTTAATGGAAATAAGTTCAATTAGATAGGAATAGGAGAGAAAAGGAAAAAATCACACAATGGGATAGGATGTTGATAAAGTTGAAGAATAAATTTATACCTATTGATTATGAGCTTGAATTGTTGAAGAGATTGCAAAACCTAAGGAAAAAGGAGAAGTCTGTGAAGAAGTACATTGAAGAATTTTAAAACATGATCATCAAAGCTGGACATAGTGAAGCAAGCAAGGAAAATGTTGTGTGGCACATAAGTGGGATAACAATAAATATACAAGAAGAATTGAGCTTGGTGAAGATGACAATAGTGGAAAAAGCATACCAAATTGCACTGAAGGTAGAAAAAAAATTGAACAAGAAGTTTGAACAAAGACAAAGAAGTGAAAGATGGGGATTCCAAAGAAGTGAACCACAATCTAGAGAGAGGAGACCATATGTGGAACAAAGAAAGAAAAAACCTACCATAATGAAGAGAAGGACAACAATTCATATCGCAAAGGAAGATAAGACAAAAATTTCTACCACAATGATAGAGGAGGTCATAATTCCTACCACAATGATGGGTATAGGAGAGAGGAAGGAAGATTTGAGAAGAGAAAATTCAGAGGAACTTGTTTCAAGTGTGGTGGTTAAGGAGGTAGAGCATTTGAATGTCATAAGAGAAGTACCGACAAGAGGATTCACAATACCAAAAGAATAACTTATGTGGATGAAGAAC
The DNA here is from genome assembly GCA_007258455.2 of Sequoia sempervirens. Taxonomy (NCBI): domain Eukaryota; kingdom Viridiplantae; phylum Streptophyta; class Pinopsida; order Cupressales; family Cupressaceae; genus Sequoia; species Sequoia sempervirens. Next base: position 108,457 of record VDFB02333511.1, read on the forward strand.
TTGTTAGATCCACTAGTTTAGTTGGGAAGCCAGAGAAAGGCGAGTCATTATTCATGAGAAGAGATTCGATGCATGAAGAAGTGATGGAGGAATCACCACAAAGGAAGAATTTGTTCAAGACAAGGTGTAAATTGGGACAAAAGATATGTAATGTTATCATTGATAGTGGTAGTACCGATAATTTAGTTTCAGAAGAGATGGTAACCAAGTTGAATTTGAAGAGATTGAAACATCCAAATCCCTACAAGATAGCATGGATCTAGGATGAACATATGATCTTGGTAAGTGAGTGGTGTTTGGTGAAATTTCATATAGGGTCATATAATGATGAAGTGTTGTGTGATATTATTCCCATGGATGTATGCCATTTATTGTCAGGAAGACCATGGTAATATGATAGGAAAATAATTCATGATGGAAGGAAGAATTCCTATACTGTGACTTCAAGTGGCAAGAGACATATATTGATGCCTTTGGGAGAGGAGGATAAAAAGGAAGCTTGTGGAATGGGTAGAATATGTTTGGTAGATGGAAGGAAAATTCTGGAAGGAATGAGGCATGAGAACATGTGTTTTACATTGATTTCAAAGAAGTGCAGTAATTAGGAGGCAAAGAATTCTACCGCAAAGGATGAAGATCCACTACAAAATGAAGTTAAAAAACTGTTGATAGAGTATGAGGACATCATATTAGAGAATGTACTAGAATGGATTACCACCAATCTAGAGCATTGGCCATCATATAGGTCTAATACTGGGAGAAATTTTTATTATCAAAGTGGGACATAGGATGATACCTGTAGAAAATGTGGAGTTAAACTGACAAATATAAGAGTTGTTGAAGGGATTGATCAGAGAGAGCTTAAGCCCATGTGTGGTACTTACTCTACTAGCACCAAAGAAAGATGGAGAATGGAGGATGTGTATAGATTCAAGAGCAAACAATAGTGTCATAGTCAAGTATAGATTCTCATGGCCAAGGAAAGATGACATTATGGACTGTTTAAGTGGAGCAAAGTATTTCACAAATATTTACCTAAAGAGTGGATACCATCAAATCAAAATTAGAGAAGGAGATGAGTGGAAGACCACATTTATGACTAACAAAGGGTTATATGAGTGGTTAGTGATGTCTTTTGGATTGACCAATGAACCTGGCACTTTCATGAGGTTGATGAACAAAGTATTGAAGCAATTCTTGGGTAAGTTTGTTATTATTTCTTTGGATGATATTCTAGTTTTCAATAAGACTAGAGAAGAACATTTGTGGCATGCCAAACAAGTACTATAAAGGATAATGGAGGAGATGTTGCTAATAAACATAAAAAGTGTAGCTTTATGAAGATATAACTTTGGTGTACTTGGGTTTTGTCATTTTTGTTGAAGGATTGAAGATGGACCCTGAGAAGGTTAGAGCAATTGTTGAGTGACCTACACCAATAAAAATTGGAGAGGTAAGATCATTCCATGGATTGGTAAGTTTCCAACGAAAGTTCATTAGGATCTTTAGCAACATTTACACACCCATGATAGAAACAATGAGAAGAGATAGGAAGGAATTTAAGTGAACATCCAAAGCACAAAGAAGTTTTGAATTGCTGAAGAAAAAGGTGGCAAAACAACTAGTGTTAGCATTACCTAAGTTTGAAAAAGTATTTAAAGTTGATTTTAATGTAGTGGAAATGTAATCGGAGTAGTATTGAGCCAAGAAGGAAGACCAATAGATTATTTCAGTGAGAAGTTGAATGATGCCAAAAGGAGAGATTCAATTTATGACTAGGAGTTTTATGCCATAATTCAAGCCTTGAGGAGACATTATTTGTTTCCTAAGGAGTTTGAGTTATACATTGACCATCGAGCCTTGCAATATTTGAATAGTCAGGGTAAGCTGAACTAGAGACATATGAGATGGGTTGAGTTCTTATAGAGTTATACATTTGTGTTGAAGCAGAGGAGTGGTAAGTCAAATAAAGTTGTAGATGCATTAAGCAAAAGGAATTTGTTTATAGAAATGAAGATAGAAGTATTGGGTTTTGAGGAACTAAAATACATGTATGAGGATTGTTGGAAATAGGATGCCATTTAATTGCAATCCTTAACATTATTTCATGTATCTCCTAAGTCCTTGGAAAGTTTTCCCCAACACTAGGATTAGAAAGAGATTTTTTTGAATGAAATAATCATGTTAATTGACATTTGTAATTAATTCTAAATGATAGGAGCATGTGAGGGTGTCCAAGATGAGTTCCTAAATAATAAGAGCACATGGGGTGCCCACATGGAAGGTGGTGGAACCCACCTTGAGTTAAGTTAACTATTTGGATAAAAAGATAACACTTCTGTAATGCATGTAAAGATCCTAGAAGTTAGGGATTGATGTTGACATGCATGAAGTTTAGTTTAATTCAGTTCAAATCAGTTCAGTTCAGTTTAGTTCAGTATCAGTTTAGTTTAGTTTAGTTTAGTTTAGTTAAGTTTAGTTATGGTTCAGTTATCTTTAGTTGCATGTAGCTAGTTTCAGTTGAATGCTAGTTGACTTCAGTTGACTTGGAATGAATGACTAATGACTTGAGTTGCATGATAGATAACATGTGACTACTTTCAGTTAATAGGGGATGATCATTCTTGCATGAATGGTGGAGAGATATGTTTTAGTTAACAAAGATTGACTTGGACCCACCTTGGGCACCCAAGTTGGCTTCTTGGAGTTAACACTTTTGCATGATAAGATATTTCATAAGGTTGAGTTAAGTGGGCCCATTCTTGGGTGCCAACTTTGAGGATAAGCTTTGAAGATATCTTCAGAATAAAGGTTGAGTTATGACTTCAGTTTGGGATGCCGAAATGGATGAAGGACTTGATTTGACATTATTCTTCACAGTAGAACTCTACTTGCAAGAGATAGGCATAGGTTTTGTGAGATAAGAATTGAGCTTTGTAATTGTAACTCTTTGGAGTTTACAAGGTTGATTATTGCTTATTTATCTCAAGCAAGGTGAAGAGAGTTTGTATCAGATTTTATTGTAGGTTATGAAGAAGATTTGTTAAAGGAAAAAGAAGCATCTCAAGCAAGGATTGGAATTATTGTAATCTTTTTCTAAGATTAAATAATACATTGATTCTTGGTGGAGTTTTTCCCCGAAAGGGTTTCTCCATGGTATATGTTGTGTATCTTCTAATATTTTGTCTAATTCTTCTACAACCTTCTGTCTTCATTCTACAAATGGTAAAATGAATCTAACCAAATAATCATCCACAAAGAATCTATAACAAAGAATACATATTTAGATTAGCAATCATAAAGTTTTACAAAGTAGTAAACTACATAATCACCTCAATTTTCAACATTTGGTATCAGAGCTGAGGTTGGGTAGAGTTTGGGATGCCTTTCTCTTAAAAGATTGAAGGTTTTTTGGCTATAGTGAGAGCTTTTATTATTTTTTTAATTGCTGATTTTGGAAAATAAGTTTGTTACACTGAATTGTCGTTTAGATATTGAAAATTTCAATGGATCTAATTATGAAATGTGGAAACTAAAAATGGAAGATCTCCTTGAAGAGAGAGATAAGTGGTTAGCTATTAATAATTAGACAAAGTCACCTACAACTATGCCAGATGAGGATTGAGCTAAGCTTGATAAGAAGGCAAGAGGAACCATAAGATTATGTCTTGCTGATGTTGTTCTCTTGAATGTTTCAGATGAAAATACTACATATAAACTGTGGAAGAGAATAGGTGATATCTATCAATCCAAAAGTCTTACTAATAAATTGTATCTGAAAAGACAATTGTATTCTTTAAAAATGAAAGATGGTGATTCTGTTGCAAATCATTTAAATGCTTTACCAGAGTCTTGGGAAAATCTAATTGTTACTATCAGTGGTAGTGGTGTTGATCCAAAGATGGACAATATAATTCCTACTCTCCTATTAGAGGAGATGAGGAGGAAGTCTAAAACCTTCTCCCAATATGCCTTGTTTGTAAGAGGTAGGCCTAAGGAAAAGGAATCTAAGACAAACAAGAAAGGAAAGGGTAAGTCCAAAGGACGGTCTAAAACCCCTGGTAAGAGTAAGGTAAAGTATTGGAATTGTGGAAAACTTGGACATATAAAGAAGGATTGCAAGAGCAAGAAAAAGAGTTATGATGCTTCTACAGAGAAATCCATTGATGACAATAATGATGCATTAGTCATTTCTTCTAATATTGTTGTTGATAACACTTGGCTTATTGATTCAGGTTGCTCCTATCATATGACTCTTAACAAGGAGCAGTTCACTAAGTATAATGCATATGATGGAGGGGATGTCTCCTTTGGAGACAACAACACAACAAAGGTTGTTGGCAAAGGAGAGGTAAAGTTGTTTTTCAGTGATGGTAGGGTTAAGACCCTTAATGATGTTTTACATATTCTAGGACTTGCTAGAAATCTACTTTCTATCTCTAAGTTCAATGATTTTGGAATGCATGTGACATTTGACAAAGGTGGTTGCAAATTGGTGAAAGGGAATATGATGATTGCTAAAGGATCTCAAATTGGGACTTTGATTAAGCTGAATACCTCCAATGTAAATAATTTAGCCAATGTAACTGAAGCTGAAAATACATGTATGTTGTGGCATCATAGATTGGGCCACATTGGTGAAAAAGGTCTTAGGACCATTCTTAATAAGAAATTGGTTGATGGTATTCCTAATTATAATATTAGTAAAAATGACTTTTGTGAGCATTTTGCGTTTGGAAAACAATCTAGATCTAAATTTCCTAGTGGAACAAATAAAGCTAAAAGATTATTAGAGTTTATTCATTCAGATGTAATGGGCCTTGTGGATATTGACTCTATTGGAAAATCTAGATATTTTGTCACATTTATTGATGATGTCTAAAGATACACTTGGATCTATTTTGTGCATAACAAATTTGATGTGTTTAATAAGTTTAAGGAATTTAAATCTTTGGTTGAGAAATAATCAGATCATAAGATAAAAGTGTTGAGATCAGGTATTGGTGGTGAATATTGTTCTAGGGAATTTGATGATTATTGTAAGCATGCAATAATTGTGAGACAAAAAACTACTCCATATACACCTCAACAAAATGGAGTATCAGAAAGGATGAACCAAATCTTAATGGAAAGAGCTGGAGTATGTTGCGTAGTGCTAAGATAGATCTGTCCCTTTGGGCTGAGGTTGTAAGTACTTTTGTTATTTAATCAATAGATCCCCTAGTTCATCTATTGAAGATATAACTCCTTATGAAATGTGGTTAGGTAGGAAGCCTAGTGTTGCACATTTAAGGATCTTTGGTTGTGAGCCTTTTGTTCATGTGCCTCAAGAAAAGTGATCTAAATTGGATCCTAAAGCACAAAAATGCATATTCATAGGTTATGGTGAAAATGTAAAAGGTTACAAGCTTTGGAATCCTCTAACTCAAAAAATTTCTTTATCTAGAGATGTGATTTTTTAAGGAATTTAGAGATTATTCAAGAGAAGAACAACCAAAGGAAAAGGATACTTCTTGAACAGTGCATTTTGAGATAAATAATGAGAAGCAACAAGATGCACATGTTGAAGAACAATTGGATGGATTGGATGAGGAGAGTTCATAGAGTTCTTCTAAGATAGATGCTCAAGATGAGCATATTGAGGAACAAGTATAAATCCCTTTGAGAAGATCCACAAGACAACAAAATCTCTTTGATAGGTATAGCCCACCTAATTTCCATTGTATATTTGCTTTAATGAGTACTAATGATGAACCCAATTCTTACAGGGAAGCTTTGTCTTCAAATGAACACAACCTTTGGTCACACGCTTTGCATGAGGAAATGGAATCCCTGGATACTTGTAACACATGGGATATTGAGAGTTTTCCCAGAGGAAGAAAGGCCATTGGTTGTAAATGGATCTTTAAAAAGAAAATTGGAGCAAATGGTAATCTCGAAAGGTACAAGGCTAGATTAGTAGCCAAGGGCTACTCCTAGAGAGAGGGAGTTGACTTTAATGAAATACTCTCTCTTGTTGCTAAATTAACTTCTATTAGATTATTTTTAGCCATTGCTACTACTTATGATTTTGAGATAGAGCAAATGGATGTGAAAACTGCTTTTTTTCATGGGAATCTTGATAAGGAGATTTATATGAAGCAACCTGATGGTTTTTTTCTAAAAGGAAAAGAAGAATTGGTTTGCAGGTTAAAGAGATATTTATATGGATTGAAACAGTCACCTAGAATGTGGTACCAGAAGTTTGATGCTTTTGCATTGAAAATTGGTTATGCTAGGAGTGAGGAAGATCATTGTGTTTACACAAAAGTTATTGATGATCAACTTTTAATTATTATCTTGTATGTTGATGACATGTTGTTTATTGGTAACAACAAGGTAATGATCAAATAATTGAAAGCACAACTCTCAAGCACATTTGAGATGAAAGATCTAGGGGCTGAAAAATATATCCTTGGTATGGAGATCAATAGAGATAGAGGTAACATAAAGCTTTGTTTAAGTCAGAGCAATTATGTTGATACTATTTTGAAACAGTTTAACATGCATGATAGTAAACCAATTAGCATTCCTTTACCAGTTGGCACAAAGTTAAGTTTAGACATGAGTCCTAAATCTGATTTTGATTATGAGGAAATGTATGAAATTTCATATGCTAGTGCAATTGGTAGTTTAATGTATGCAATGGTCTGTACGAGACTAGATATAGCCCAAGTAGTGGGAGTTCTAAGTAGGTTTATGCCTAACCCTAGTAAAGAACATTGGACTTATGTTAAGAGGGTGTTTAGATATTTACAAGGTACTTCTGATTACCGTTTGGTTTATCATGGTTCTAATGACATTGATATTATGCATAGATCATTGGACATACATGGTTTTGTTGATTCAGATTGGACAAGAGATCTAGATAGTTGGAGGTCAACAAGTGGCTGTGTTTACTCTGTTTGGAGCTACGGTTAGTTGGATGAGTAAGAGGCAGCCCATGGTTGCTTTGTCCACCACAAAAGCAGAGTAGATGGCTGCTACACATGCCTTTAAAGAGGCATTTTGGTTACAAAGACTTGGGAAAGGTATTGGTTTTAATTGCAAGCAAGTTAGACTTGACTGTGATAGTCGAGAGCTATTTGTTTAGCCAAAAATCCTATGTATCATGCTCATACTAAGCATGTTGATGTTCAGCTTTGTGTGAGAAATGGTTGAGAGTGGAAGGTATTAATTGAGAAAGTTGACACTTTGATTAATTTTGCAAATTATCTTATGAAACCAGTTCCTACAAATAAGTTCTCTTGGTGCAAGAAGGCCATTGGCCTTGAGTCCTGTACTTGATTTATAATAATTATTCCTTGTTTAGAATAATTGCAATGTATAATGTCAAGTGGGATAATGTTGGAAATAGGGTGCCATTTAATTGCAATCCTAAACATTATTTCATGTATCTCCTAAGTCCTTGGAAAGTGTTCCCCAACACTAGGACTAGAAAGAGATTATTTTTTAATGAAATAATCATATTAATTGACATTTGTAATTAATTCTAAATGATAGGAGCATTTGAGGGCATCCAAGATGAGTTCTTAAATAATAGGAGCACATGGGGTGCCCACATGGAAGGTGGAACCCACCTTGAGTTAAGTTAACTATTTGGAGAAAAATATAACACTTCTATAATGCATGTAAAGATCCTAGAAGTTAAGGATTGATGTTTACATGCATGAAGTTCAGTTCAGTTTAGTTCAGACCAGTTCAGTTTAGTTTAGTTTAGTTTAGTTCAGTTCAATATCAGTTTAGTTCAATTTAGTTCAGTATAGTTTAGTTTAGTTTAGTTTAGTTTAGATTAGTTATGGTTCAGTTATCTTCAGTTGCATGTAGCTAGTTTTAGTTGAATGCTAGTTGAATTCAGCTGACTTGGAATGCATGACTAATGACTTGAGTTGCATGACAAATAATAGGTGTCTACTTTCAATTAATAGGGGATGATCATTTTTGCATGAATGGTGGAGAGATATGTTTTAGTTAATAGAGATTGACTTGGACCCACTTTGGGTGCCCAAGTTGGCTTCTTGGAGTTAACACTTTTGCATGATAAGATATTTCATAAGGTTGAGTTAAGTGGACCCATTCTTGGGCACCAACTTTGAGGATAAGCTTTGAAGATATCTTCAGAATAAAGGTTGAGTTATGACTTCAGTTTGGGACACCCATATGGATGAAGGACTTGATTTGACATTGTTCTTCATAGTAGAACTCTATTTGCAAGAGATAGGTGTAGGTTTTGTGAGATAAGCATTGAGCTTTGTAATTGTAACTCTTTGGAGTTTACAAGGTTGATTATTGCCTATTTATCTCAAGCAAGTTGAAGAGAATTTGTATTAGTTTTTATTGCAGGTTGTGAAGAAGATTTGTTGAGGAAAAAGAAGCATCTCAAGCAAGGATTGAAATTATTGTAATCTTTTTTTTTGAGATTAAATAATACATTGATTCTTGGTGGAGTTTTCCTCCGAAAGGGTTTCTCCACGGTATATGCTATGTATCTTCTAATATTCTATCTAATTCTTCTACAATCTTCTGTCTTCATTCTACAAATGGTAAAATGAATCTAACCAGATAATCATCCACAAATAATCTATAACAAATATTACATATTCAGATCAACAATCATAAATTTTTACAAAGTATTAAGCTACATAATCACCTCAATTTTCAACAAGGATGATCCATATTTTGTTGAAGCATGGAAGACATGTAAGGTACTAGTGGTGACAAATAAGAGTTAGTGGTTGGATTATTTCATTTAGGAAGATATATTGTTCAAGGGAAATAAGTTGTGTATTCCAAGGAGTTTGATGAGGGAGAATCGAATTAAGAAGTATAGTGGAGAAATAGTAGGACATTTTAGGGTAGATAAAACAATAGCTTTAGTGAATGAACACTATTTTTGGCCACAAATCTATAAGGATGTTAGAAAGTATGTTCAAAGTTACAGAATTTGTCAAGTAGTAAAGGGGAGTAATCAAAATATTGGATTGTATAAACCTTTGAAAATGCCAAAGAGACCTTGGGAAGATATTAGCATGGATTTTATATTGGGATTACTAAGAACACATAGAGGATATGATTCTATAATGGTGGTAGTAGACAAATTTTCTAAGATGGCAAATTTCATTCTTTGCAAGAAGACTAATGATGTTGTGCATGTTGTTGGTCCTTATTTTTCAAGGAGATTTTCAAATTGTATGGACTACCAAAGATCATAGTTTCAAACAGGGACACCAAGTTCATCAGATACTTTTGGAAGATATTGCGGAAGAAGATGAAGATAGATCTGAAGTTCAGTTCAACATATCACCCAAAAATCGATGGACAAATAGAGGTAGCAAACATGAGTTTGGGTAACTTATTAAGATGTTTGGTTGGAGATAAGCCTAGGAACTAGGACATAGTTCTATCACAAGCAGAGTATGCATATAATAATTTAGTAAACTGAAGCACAAGCAATACACCATTTAAGATTGTGATAGGAGTACATCCTAGAGGATTTTTGAAGCTTAGAGACATCAGTATGGAGACTAAGAGGAGTGCAAAAGTAGAAGAATTTACAAGATTCATGGAAACATTACATAATCAGGTCTAGAAACACTTGGAGGACATGAACAATAGATACAAGGAGCAGGAAGATGAGAAAATGAGACATAAGGAATTTTATATTGGGGGTGAAGTTATGGTATATCTCAGGAAGGAAAGGTTTTCAGTAGGTACATATCTAAAGAAGATTGGACCATGTAAGATTCTCAGGAAGTTTGATTCTGGAAACATGCATATGAAGTGGAGTTACTAGACGCACTTGGTATATCACCTATTTTCAATACTATAGACATCTATGAGTATCATGAAGGATAGTCAAGTGATTCTAACAAAGAAGCTACCACATCAACCACCGAAGCAGATTGGGTAGATCTTGGATACTGAAATTGGAAGGAGAATTGGGAATAAGTAGTACAAGGAGTACCTAGTAAAGTGGAAATACAGACAAGTGGAGGACTCGTCACAGATTTCTTAGATTGAGGTGGACCACTTTGGTTTTACTCTAGCCCCTAGAAAGTGAGGGATTCACTTTTCTTCCAACCTCGGGTGTCTGATGTAGGAGCACCCCAGTTGTAAAATAATCCTTATCAACTAAAAACATTTCATTTCATATAGTTTGGTTTGTAGTTGTCTCAATAATTTCTTTTTCTTTTTACCACATTGTCATTTCTTAGCTCGTAGAGCAAGAAATTGGTTCTACATGAGGTCATATTCAACATATCTAGATTTTAGGTGATTTACATTTGTTTGAAGTAAGTTATTGCTCTCAAAATTTTGCTATCAATTCTTAGATAGAGCATTCAAGGCCTATCTAGCTCAGATTGGTTGTGTGGACCCTTTTTAGAACATGCAAAGCTTAATGGAACATCATTCAAGGCATTTTAGATCCAAGGGAACTTTCTTGGAGATCCGCAATACATTTCATTTCCCAACGAGTTATCTTTGAACATGTTCTTGGCCGACCTACGTGCATTTGATCTTGCATTGGGGTTTTAAGACCTTGAGACCGACACATATCATAATTGAATCTAGAGATTCATATTTAAGATCATTTGTAATCCTTTGGAAAGTAGTGAATCATTTAGTGGATAAGTTCTTAGTTAGTAGTAGTTAGGAAGTAGACTGGAAGGTCATAATAAGGCCTGTAGAATGATTAGGGCTCACTAGCCTACCTTTGATAGCCAATGTAGAGTAGATAATTTGATGAATTAGAGATAAAGAGTGCACATTGTTCCATGTTAGATCTACAATCTAAAAATTAGATCCATAAGACATAGAAGTAACCTACCATGTGGATTTCACCCATGAATTTTTTTAGATATTTTTTTATGTTGATAATACATTTTCTAAATAGAAAGGATTCCTTTTTAGTACCAAGGAAAATGGATTTTAATAATCTATATATTGGAATATTTATTATATTATTTATATATAGTTAAATAATAGGTTAGATAAAATAAATAAATAAAATACTAATTAATAGTCTTAAAATAATAAATTATTATTAGTTTTTTAGAAGTTATTCTCATAGGTAAGTTGATTTAATACAAGAAATATAATGGATTTCAATGTGAATGTATTGAAATAATCTAAAATCATAATATCATATATCATTTTATTATTTGTGTTATCATAGTATAGTTTGTATGTAGTTTGAGTTTTGTTGCTCTACCATTTTTAATAACATCAATTTTTTTCTTCATTATTGTTTCCAAAATTAAATATCTCAACCATTTTTTGTAAGTAATTTCATAACTTTAATACTTATATCTAAATTAACCTAAGGATTTTTATTTCTCCTTAAAAAGTATTTATGTTTCAAATTAAATTTTCTATAGATGCACAATAGACTTGTTAAATATGTTTTTTGTTTTTTTAGGACCCTTTTGAAAAATGGCTCACAATAAAAAAAACCCCAAAAATTTGAAGGAATGAATGGTGGGATTTGAAT
>VDFB02333512.1:0-19271 GCA_007258455.2 Sequoia sempervirens
TATCAAACCTCTCAACCAATCTGTCTACGAACTCCTGGTATGAAGTGATCTTGTCATGCTGTAGCGTCACCATACCGTGGTGCCACCAATCATAAGCAACTCCCTCCAGATGTAGTGTCGCATAACGAATGGCATCTCTCTCAGCCATCGGGCGTAGTGTGAGGAATGTATCTAGTTTGCTAATCCATGCTTGGGCTGTCATCTTACCACTCCCATCGAACATCGCTAATGTGAGCCGGTTTGTAGCATGTTTTAGATCGTTATTCTGGTACCTAGGTCTCCAATCCTGTCGAGCCCTGTTGTGTTCTCTCCTCTGAGTGATAAAACAGTCGAAGGTAATCCTCTCTCTGACCGCAGGCGGTACCAACTCCCATTCCTCATTCGCTGCCATAAGATTATCAGCGAACAAATCATGCTGCTCCTCACCTGATATAGCCTCATCGGGCTCCTATCTCGTGAAAGTAGGCCTAGTAGGCCTATCTGCTATTTGTGACACTGTCCTAAGAGCTCTCCGTGACCCTGTATCACTTTTATCATCGTCACGATGAGGTGAAGGTCTCCTCGAAGTACCTAATCTCTGCAGTGCCACTGCCACCTGTTGTAATACATCATCGGACCACCGTTGTCCTGCACGAAGATATCTGAGTGCATGCAAGACCTCTGCATCGTCTTGATCTCTTTTATTCTGTGGGATCTCTGTCCTAGGTATGTCAGTTCTGTCAGCCCTGTCATTCCTGTCAGCCATGTTTTCTGGCTGCCTGCTCAAACTGCGTTGCCTTTCAATCAAGGCACGTTTGCGAGTATAGTACCTATATGTATCAAACTCCTCTGGCTACATATGATGGCTAAACCCTCAGGATGGCAAGATTTAGCTCTGATACCACTGTAGAAACCCTAGGTTTCCCCTATTTCTGTCTCTGACTATTTTTCTGAAGTTTTCTAAAGTTTTGATGTTTTTTTGACTTTTTTGGGGTTTTAGAGCAATACAAGAAATTTGCAATTTTTGCAAGTAATTGAAAATAAATTCAATAAAATTAAATGACTCTGGAAATGATGGAATATGGGTGCCAGTATATTTATTTTTGATCTTCTGAAATGATTACAAAAATACCCAATCTAGCTGCAATAAATGGACTGTTGTAGCTGGTACGACTGAGATGATAAATTGCTTTCTCCTTCCGTCTGGTGCTCCAGATAAGATCTCCAATATTAGGCGCCTCCAGAAATGATAAAAAATGATTTTAAGGCAAGGCGTTTTCTCCAGAACAAAGGGCGGCTTCCTTTTTGATGGTACGGCTAGAATATAGCAAGGTACGGCCTGGTACAGGTACGGCTAAGGCAGAAACAACAATTAATGAATGTACGGCTTCTTCACAACTCTCCAGATCTCCAGAATAAGTGCGCCTAGATGAATGAAAGTCTTATGGATGCAAAATCCTCAGAAAACCCTGAATATAAATATCTCTGATGTTCTGTGATTCCTCCTAAATGAAGAAATCTCTCAGCTGCAATAGATCAGGTGTTATTTCACACCCTCTGAACTGCTTCCAGTGGAGATGGCTTGTTCCCCAAGGAATTCAAACTTGAAACCCTAAAGTCTCTTGCTCAGATCAAAGTTGATTAGTTTCAATTCTCAATAATCACATAATGGCACAATTCCCAATGCAATAGCTTAATAACCTCAAAAGTGCAATTTCCTCAATAATAGGGTTTCATTAAAATTTGCACTTTTAATCCTTTTTAATATTTCAATAGTCCCAGCCAAATTTTATAATAAAGTATAATTCTCAATTTGGTCCCTTCTGATGATGGCAACCCCCTCAAATAGAATCACTTAAGTTATAATTTAATATTATAACTTTATATTATAATCATTAAATAATTAATATTTAATTAATACAATTAAATATTAATATCTCCCTCGTTATTCATCCGATGATCAATCCGTCTGAAGCTGACGAACACTGAAGTGATTCTGAACACTGCCAAAGCCATACTGCTAAAAATAGCAGGGGTCCCACGCTGACTGCCAAGAACTGCTAAAAATAGCAACTTCTGCAAGAAGTCTCCGATCGAGCCCAAACGAAAGCCTACTGATCAAACTCTGCCAACTGAAGCTAAGCCAAGCTCCAAAGTGACCCTCTATCCAGTCTATCAACCTACGAGGGTCGTATGATAGGCCAATCCTGTGCTCCGAGAGATGTCACTGAGAAGGGGACATGACATGGAAGAACACTATTCAATCAACAAGCAAAATGGAGGGGTGTTACATCCTCCCCCTAGGGTCAGGCTTACTCCTGGAAGCCTACAAACAAGAAGGGATAAAGCTCGCTCAAACACACTCAAAATCTAGATCTCTGAGGATGAACTCCTGACGCTGAAGGATGAACTACCCCTTGATGCCCGACCTGATGGGTATCCACCACAGTAAGTACCCTATGCGATCTTCCTGCATCACCCACTGTTGGCTCAGAAGCCAACGGTCTCTGACTAAAACTAGAAGCACCCTGCTGCGGACACTGACGAGCAATGTGGCCCTGCTGACCACAAGCGAAACATCATGTCCCTCTACTAAACTCCCTAACATCAGGAGATGCACTAGGCCGTGAAAAGCCACCTCCACTATACGCTGACTGGGAACTCTGAACAGGCTGATCGTAGCGATCACGATGAGCTCGAATCCAACTCTGATCCCTCTTCCTTTGCTTCCAACTACCACTATGCTGGGACTGAGAATTCTGTTGCCTTGACTGTGAAGGTTGATGTTTCCCACTCTTTGCGGTTTCCTGATTCCCCTTGGGGACACCTGCAACCTAAGACTGACTACCCTGAGATCCAACACCAAAGGAAGGCGCACTGCCAAACTGAACTCCCGATTGACCACCGAAAGCCAAAACTAAATTTTCCTCCACAATTCGAGCCTTATCCATAGCTACCTCCATGGTCATCGGCTCAAATATCCAAACTCCACCACTGATCTGGGCATTCAAGCCCCTAACAAAATGCTGCACAAGCATACCCTCATCGTCACCTATACCGGCATACTGCTTGAGCTCGTAAAAATGACGCTCATAATGATCTACTGTCATATCCATCTGCCGCAAGGCATGGAACTCGTCCCCTCGATGCTGCCTCTAATGCTCTGAAAGGAATCTAGCTCAGAACCTCTCCAGAAACAACTCCCAAGATACCGTACCAATGTCCATGTGGAGCTTCTGCTCCTCCAATCTCCACCAAGTGGAGGAAAATCCCCTCAAGTGCATGATAGCGCACCTAGCTCGAGTGTTGCTACTATATGGGTGCATAGCAAAACACCTAGTCAAGTCAATGAGCCATGTCTCTGCCTCCAAACCACTGCCTGATCCCTCAAATATGGGTGGACGTGCCCTAAGCAAGTCCCTCATATGGGCTGCTACCTCTGCATCAGACTAATCTAGTACACCCTCTCTCTAACCACAACTGGCTCAACCTCCTGCCCAGGCCCAAGACGGGCAAGGGTCTCCTCTAACAACTGATGCAACTGAGCGTCCTCGATCCTAGGTGGATCTGGATTCTGATTGCCATCTCCTTGAATGTTCTGAGAAGCCTGTTGCTCCTCACGATCAGGCTCACGAGGAACATGCGGAGGTAAGTCCTGTTGTTCCCCAACGCGATCGCCTAAACGACCACGTCTACGCCCTCCACCTCTTCCGCGTCTAGGAGGCATACTCCTTCATAGACACCTCAAGGTATTAGGCAAGACACACCACTCAAAACCTACACACTACAAGCATAATGGGTCCACCATACTCCCAGAGTACCCAGTGTTCAAACCTGGGCTCTGATACCATGTGTAATGCCCCGCCACGCAACCCTAGGGGAAGTTGCAATTCACTAACCAAATGCAACAATTTTTTTTTTTTTTAAGTGTAATAACGTACAAGTTCGCTACGCATTGCCAACCTCCCCTAAGGCTACGAGACAAAGATTACTTAAACCCGAATTAAACAACCAAGGAAAGAAAACATAACATCATTCAATTAAGGAATTAAAGTACATACATTCCATACATGATATAACATCAAGGACCAATCGATACATCACGACACCCAAAACAATTGTTTACATTATAATTACATCACTCATTCCCCAAATGAGGTAAATCAAATAAACCTGATAATTTATTACAATTTCCACCTCGATACAAATGAGGGGTAAAGAAATACAAGAATAACTAGAATGAAAGAACTAGAAGAGTAACATGAATCAACGAGCTCCCCAACATGAAAGTCTCATCCAGAAGATCACGATCAAAGCCAGCGATTGAAGGTGCGTTCCACCCAACCAAGTGCAGCAGGCTCATCCCGTGCTAGGAGATAAAGGTAACAAGGATTTTTAGGTCAAAACCAACTACCTCTAGACCAAGGCTAAATATAAGCGTGACTTCGAGATACCAGCATCACTTAACACGATGCGAAAACTCACAAGACAGCTGTTTGCTTGCGGGTTACATAGAACAAATTACACCATTGTACAACACACAATAGCCGACTAGCGTTGACATAGGGAGAGTGTCATACATAAATTGCCATGAGTTACCTAGCTCAACCTTCCTGGGCTACGGACCCCATCATGGGTTACCATGGCTTGCCTCTACCGGCGGGACCCTCCACGCAAAACTATGTGTCTCATCTCATCTCGAGTCTTAACCATGCATGTTCCATGAGAGAGGCATTATTTAACTTTATTAGTGTGGAGTTCCCCATTAATTCTTTTAAATTATCACTTGATTAAACCCTAGGTGAGTTACCCTGACACCACTTTGGGCGTCGGACCCTCACTAAGGGCCACTCTCCTACTGACAACACTGGGATGCAAAACCCCCAACCTAAGGGTAGACAATATGCACAAACTGATAACCAATTCCAACCTTAACACGTAAGGTCGCACAACCCCCATCATAGTACCCAGGTAACCAAAACATATCACACCGCCCGTTACGATAACCAAGTGATAACACAACTACCCCCACATGCACCACCCCAAAAGAAGACACAAGTTTGACCAATGCCAATAAATCACCCAACACGAAATGAACCTTGGAAGACTCACTAACCTAAGGACTTGATAGCTCAACATCGAGAATAAAAAAAAACAATGCAACGAACAACAACTTGACAATTTATTTCCCTACTTTAGGATTTCCTAAATCCAAACCAAATAATGGAATAGTGCATGAATCAAGTAAAGTAATTAACATTAAATTTTACATACTCAAAAGCAATTAAAATTTCATTGACGTCATACAAGAATTAAAACTATCAGATTATTTCATTTCCTCAATTTTACTTAATGATTTAAGTCCACCATTTAAATAAAATAAAATAAATACATAAATAATAACTCATTCCACAAAACTCCTCTTTTACAGAAATCAATTTCCCCATTAATTCTTTTAAAAAAATCATTTTAATAATCATATTCAAATATATTTATATATTAAATATAAATACATAATTATATATACTTAATGTATATATAACCATATATCCAACACTTAAATATATAAATAATATTTAAACAAATATTAAAATACTAATTAATAATCCCCATTTTTAAAATAAAATAAAATATAATTATTATATTATATTTTAATTAATCACAAAATAATATAAAAAAACATAAAGATAAAAACATATTATATATATTATAATATAATATAAATATATTATATTATATATAATATAATTATATAAAAAAGCTAGATTTAATTTTAAGAAACCCTTAGGTGGGGAGGTGGGGAGCCTGTGCAGGCGTGACCTCCCCCCATGAGACGCTTGGCTGGCCCTCCCACTTTGTGTGTGGGGAAGCATTTGCCCTGTGCTGATCCTCCCAATGGGGCCATTTGTGGCAACCGTGGTACCGACCCTCCCACAAAACAAAAAATTGTAACCTAAAAAATAAGCATACAAATTACGGCGCTACGGGAAAAAAAAAACGAGGGGTCTTCTTTTCTTTAACAGGAAAATAAAATTTAAACAATTTTTTTTACATATATACTTATATATATATTATGTGTATATATATGTATATTTAAACCAAATATACATATATATATATATATATATATATATAATATATTAAATTTCAATTCACAGGCAGATTGAAGAAGATCATACAACAGAAAATTGATAATGCATAAATTTGTTTCATTTTCTAAATTTTATTGATAAGATGATTCTTGTTTTGTTTCAAGTTTTGGAATGGAGATTCTTGATGGGTTTTGTTTTTCCTAAATCAAATTTTGAATTCCATAAGCAGTTTAAACAATTTCAAAACAAAATTTTCAAAATAAAAAAATCTGCATAAATAAGGAAAGAACCTTGTGTTTTTCTCCAACTTTAAGATCCTTCAATGGAAGTTTGCCCTCTTCTTTTCCAAGCTTCCCCAATCTTCAATCTTTTCTTTTCCAATTCTTCCAAGAATTTCCATGCAAATTTGCTCTCCACATTTTTAAAATTGAAATTCAAAAATAAAAACACCATTCCTTATGCAATCCTTCCCCAAATTTGTCAAAGCCCTAAAATGGATTCACCCACCAAAATTTATTGCTAATTTAGATATTTTCTATTTTGTAATTTTCAAACAATTTCTATTTTCAAATGAAATTGCATAATATCTTTTAAATAAAATTACATTTTCAGCCCAAATGAAAATTTAAATTTTATTTTAACCAAATTGAATTCAACAATTCATAATGCCATTCTCAATTCTTTTTCAACTTTATTTCTAAGAAATTAAATATAAGACATATTTCTAATTTCTGATTTAATCCAAATATCTAATAATGCCAACACAGCTAAATTGATTTAATTTATCCCTATTAATTTAATTAGTCAATAAAATAAATCTAATTCAAAATTAGATTATTTTATTAATTAAATTAAATTAATTAATTAATCACTAATTTTCCAACATCTCAATAAGACAAAACAATCATCATTATAAATTCCAAAAGCCATTTAATCCCTTTTAACTTGAAATTTTAAATATAAAGCCAAAGGGGAAACTAACAATATAAACACTGAACCCGACTAAGACCGACGACACACTAGGGCTAGGGCGATGGTTTGACACAGAAATCCTAGTTACTATCTCCCAATCGATACCATTGGACGATGGACACGCTTAAACCTGTGAAACCAGGTGGAGTCGATGTCCTGTACCTGCATCCTGCACACAATACGAGTGTCGAAACATGCATATAATATATTAAAACACACCGTGAAGAGGAAATTATGGAATCCCAGGGCACTCGCATGCGAGTGATGTGATCCCGTCCCCTTCACCAATACAATATCACTAACCGACGCATCTAACTATCCATGATATAATCAAAACATAAAGCATCAGTAATTCATATACATGCTAATTTAATCCATAACCTGAAATAATAATAACATCTGAATAAAGTACCATCACATCAAAACATAATGTTGACATCGCTTAACAGATAGCGGTTAAAATAACTAAGTTCCATAGTCACAATGCAATAGAAATAAAACATATCATGGAATGTAGAAACCCTAGGTTTCCCCTATTTCTGTCTCTGACTATTTTTCTGAAGTTTTCTGAAGTTTTGATGTTTTTTTGACTTTTTTGGGGTTTTAGAGCAATACAAGAAATTTGCTATTTTTGCAAGTAATTGAAAATAAATTCAATAAAATTAAATGACTTTGGAAATGATGGAATATGGGTGCCAGTATATTTATTTTTGATCTTCTGAAATGATTACAAAAATACCCAATTGCATGCAAGCAAGAAATAATGAAATTTTATTAAGAACCTGGCAATCTGGCTGCAATAAATGGACTGCTGTAGCTGGTACGGCTGAGATGATAAATTGCTTTCTCCTTCCGTCTAGTGCTCCAGATAAGATCTCCAATATTAGGCGCCTCCAAAAATGATAAAAAATGATTTTAAGGCAAGGCGTTTTCTCCATAACAAAGGATGACTTCCTTTTTGATGGTACGGCCAGAATACAACAAGGTACAACCTGGTACAAGTACGGCTAAGGCAGAAACAACAATTAATGAATGTATGGCTTGTTCACAACTCTCCAGATCTCCAGAATAAGTGCGCCTAGATGAATGAAAGTCTTCTGGATGCAAACTCCTCAGAAAACCCTGAATATAAATATCTCTGATGTTCTGTGATTCCTCCTGAATGAAGAAATCTCTCAGCTGCAATAGATCAGGTGTTATTTCACACCCTTTGAACTGCTTCCAGTGGAGATGGCTCGTTCCCCAAGGAATTCAAACTTGAAACCCTAAAGTATCTTGCTCAGATCAAAGTTGATCAGTTTCAATTCTCAATAATCATATAATGGCACAATTCCTAATGCAACAGCTTAATAACCTCAAAAGTGCGATTTCCTCAATAATAGGGTTTCATTAAAATTCACACTTTTAATCCTTTTTAATATTTCAATAGTCCTAGCCAAATTTTATAATAAAGTATAATTCTCAATTTGGCCCCTTCTGATGATGGCGACCCCCTCAAATAGAATCACTTAAGTTATAATTTAATATTATAACTTTATATTATAATCATTAAATAATTAATATTTAATTAATACAATTAAATATTAATATCTCCCTCGTTATTCATCCAATGATCAATCCATCTGAAGCTGACGAACACTGAAGTGATTCTGAACACTGCCAAAGCCATACTGCTAAAAATAGCAGGGGTCCCATGCTGACTGCTAGGAACTGCTAAAAATAGCAACTTCTACAAGAAGTCTCCGATCGAGCCCAAACGAAAGCCTACTGATCAAACTCTGCCAACTGAAGCTGAGCCAAGCTCCAAAGTGACCCTCTATCCAGTCTATCAGCCTACGAGGGTCGTAGGATAGGCCAATCCTGTGCTCCGAGAGATGTCACTGAGAAGGGGACATGACAGTCCGCCCCTCCTGAAATTGCTTGTCCTCAAGCAATCTCAATGCCGGATGCTGTAGAATATCCTCACTCTCCCACGTAGCATCCTCAACAGGCAAATCTCTCCATTTCACCAGATATTCCCTGATAGTCCTCCGACACAACTGCCTCTCCCTGTACTCCATGATGGACTCAGGTACTAAAATTAGCTTTCCCTCATCATCTAAGGGAGGTAGAACTGCAGACGGTACCACACGATGACCCAACGCCTTCTTGAGGTGTGATACATGAAAAATGTTGTGTACCCTGCTCTTTGCTGGAAGCTAAAGCTCTAAGCCACCTCGCCAACTCTCCTCAGGATCCTGAAAGGACCGTAATAACGTGGCTTGAGCTTCTCTAACCCACTCTTCCTAAGAGTTGACTGACGGTAGGGCTGCAGCATGAGGTAAACCATGTCACCAACCTCGAAATGCCTCTCCGTCCTCTTCTGATCCGCATACTGTTTCTGCTGATTTTGTGCCTTTGCAATATTCTCCTTGAGAGCCTTCATCATATCCTGACTCTCCTGCAATAAATCTCCTGCACTCGGCACTCTGCTGTCGCTCAGTAGCAAATCGAGGAAACTCAGCGCCTCATACCCATACAACGCCATAAAAGGAGACATTTGAATAGTCATGTGGTATGTCGTGTTGTAGCAATACTCGCACAAATGAATCCACCTGACCCATGCATTCTGCTGCCCCGCAATGTAATTTTAGAGGTAACCTTCCACCCACTTGTTCACAATCTCCATCTGCCCATCAGTCTGCGGGTGGTAACTAGTGCTCGGAGTGAGCTCGGTCCCACAAAGTCTAAATACCTCCTGCCAGAAGTTACTCAGGAACCGACTATCTCTGTTGCTCACAATGCTCCGAGGCAACCCATGAAGTCTGAATACCTAGCGAAAGAATACCTTTGCTACCTGTGTAGCTGTGTAAGTCATGGTGATTGGAAAGAAGTGGGCATACTTCGTAAGCCGATCCACAACTACATAAATGCAATCACGCCCTTGGGCTTTAGGCAAGCCCGTAATAAAGTCCATCGACAGGCATTCCCACTTCCTGTCAGGGATCGGAAGTGGCTGTAGTAAACCTGCCGGGTACGTGTTCTCCTGCTTGTTTTGCTAACAAACAGGGCACTCATTTACATATTGAAGAACATCTCCCTTGAGTCCTTTCCATGTGAACCTCTCCCGTATCTGCCTGTAAGTTTTGAAGTATCCGGGATGTCCTGCTGTAGGCATGTCATGAAAGGCCCGCATAACGATGTTCTTCACCTCAGAACTTGGGATAAAAAATATCCTGTTCTTGTAAATGATCAAGTCATTTACAAGCGTATACCTGGTATCAATTGCTGATCCCTCAACAATGCTGGAGGCCCAACTATCCTTGGCATACTCTGCCACTATCATATGCCTCCAATCCTCCGAGATATGAACCATAGTGCTCAAATACGGTCTACGTGAAAGTGCATCAGCCACTACGTTATGTGTACCCTTGATATATGAAATATCAAAGTCATAAGCTTGCAACTTACTGACCCACTTCTGCTGTCTGTCATTAAGATCTCGCTGCCCTAAAAAGTGTCTCAAACTGTTGTGATCAGTTTTAATGCAGAATTTGCTGCCAACAAGATAATGCCTGAATTTTGCTAAGGCATGCATAATCGCGAGCATCTCCTTATCATAAATGCTATATAATCTCTCGGGTCCTCTGAGTTTCTGGCTCTCGTACACAATTGGGTGCTTGTCCTGCATAAGCACCGCACCAATGCCCTCACCTGATGCATCACATTGAAGCTCAAAAGGCTTCGTAAAATCTGGAAGTGCTAACACTGGGCATGTGGTCATCAACTCCTTGAATCTATCAAAGCACTCCTGTGCCTCAGGAGTCCAAACAAATTCCCCCTTCTTCATTAAATCTATCATTGGGGCTGCATGTCGTGAATAACCATTCACGAATCGGCGGTAGAATCCACACAAACCGAGAAACCCTCTCAACTGCGTCAGGTTTGCCGGTGTAGGCCAGTCAATAATGGCGCAGATCTTTTCAGGATCCATACGCACTCCATCTGCACTGATAATATGACCTAGATATAGCAATTTGGTCATTCCCAAGTCACACTTGGATTCCTTGGCATACAAGGACTCCCTCTCCAAGATACTCAACACTGTCTCCAAATGAGCTAAGTGCTCCTGCCATGTCCTGCTGTATATGAGAATACCATCGAAGAAGACTAACACAAACCTCCTCAGCAATGAGTGAAAAACCCTGTTCATCATAGACTGAAAGGTGGCTAGTGCATTAGTGAGCCCAAATGGCATCACTACGAACTCAAAGTGCCCACAATGACATCGGAAGGCAGTCTTCTCTATGTCCTGCTCTCGGACTCTAATCTGATGATATCCCGACCGTAAATCAATCTTAGTAAAGTAACATGCCCCATGGAGCTCATCAATAAGCTCGTCAATCCTTGGTATCGGGTATTTGTTCTTGATTGTCCTCTTATTCAGGACCCTGTAATCAATGCACATATGTAACGTTCCATCCTTCTTCTTCACCAATACAACCGAAGAAGCGAACGGTGATTCATTGGTTTAATGTAACTCACAGCAAGTAACTCCTTTATTGTCTTCTATCTCATCCTTTTAATCTTTTGATGCCTGTAAGGAGTTATCATAATGGCTTTCAGACTCTCCTCGAGCTCACACACAATGTGCTCTAAGTGCCTCTGTCTGGAGGTCTACCTGGCGGAATATCACTGAACACCTTGTCATGCTTGATTCTCAACTTCTGAATGTCCGGATGATATTCTATCTTTTGCTGTCCCTCCTGTATAGGTGCTAAATGACACTCGGCAGCCCACTCTACCATGTCATGACGCATGAGCCGCTCCATCCGGTGAAAAGAAATTGTTTTGAGGTCACTGTCCTGAATTGCTTTAAGTATGTGAGTCTTCCCGTCGACCTCAAAACGGATCTCCATGTCCCTGAGACGAAGTGTGACCTCTTCCAATGAATGTAACCACTTCATTCCCAAGACCAAATCAATGTCCCCCATATTAACAACGTAATAATCTGCCTTGAACTCATAATTGTTCAAGCATAAAGGGAGATCCTTTATCATGCGTTCGCATCTCAAAGTGTATCCATCTGCCACTTTGACTCTAATTCCCTCGAACTCTTCAGTGATGAGTCCATGTTTCTCAACGAATCTAGCATCTATGAAATTATGCATGGATTCTGTATCCAATAGGGTAATGACCCTCTGTCCTGCTAACACACCACGAATCCTGAAAGAACCCTCCTGCTGGATGCTAGATAAACATGCCTCTTGTATCTGAAGCTTGGGCTCTGTCTCTGCTCTAGGCTTTGGAGCTTCTGACTCTGAATCATCAGAATGCTCTTGCTGTTCAGAATTTTTTGATTCGGAGTCCTCATAGTACGCCCACATCACACGATTTGCCTTGCCCTTAGGTCTTAGAGGAGAATCGTGACTAGTGTCATATGGTCCTTTGCAGTAGAAGCAAAGCTTCTTCCTACGTAGGTCATTAAGGGCCTCACGATCCAAAGGTGGGGCTGCTGATTTACCTTTTGAATCATTTTTAAAGTCTGATTTTGCTTTGTTAAAATCAGATTTATCCTTATTTCTATTAAAGCCCTTGTTATCCCTGTATGATGAAGAACCTCTAGAGTTAAATCTATTCGAAGGTGCTGCTAACTCCATGCTACGTGCTTTCTTCATTGCCTCCTGTAACGAAGGAGGATCAAAAGCTTTGATCCATCCTCGCAATGGTTCTGTCAACCCCTCCATGAAGAGTACTACCAAACGCCTCTCTGATATGTTTGGAACCATGACGGATAGCCTCTAAAAGTCACTGATATAAGTCTCTAGACTGCCACTTTGCCTCAACTATGCCAAGTCTCTGAAGTAGGTTTTCGGATCCTTCCTATCAAACCTCTCAACCAATCTGTCTACGAACTCCTGGTATGAAGTGATCTTGTCATGCTGTAGCGTCACCATACCGTGGTGCCACCAATCATAAGCAACTCCCTCCAGATGTAGTGTCGCATAACGAATGGCATCTCTCTCAGCCATCGGGCGTAGTGTGAGGAATGTATCTAGTTTGCTAATCCATGCTTGGGCTGTCATCTTACCACTCCCATCGAACATCGCTAATGTGAGCCGGTTTGTAGCATGTTTTAGATCGTTATTCTGGTACCTAGGTCTCCAATCCTGTCGAGCCCTGTTGTGTTCTCTCCTCTGAGTGATAAAACAGTCGAAGGTAATCCTCTCTCTGACCGCAGGCGGTACCAACTCCCATTCCTCATTCGCTGCCATAAGATTATCAGCGAACAAATCATGCTGCTCCTCACCTGATATAGCCTCATCGGGCTCCTATCTCGTGAAAGTAGGCCGTAGGCCTATTCAAGTATTTGTGACATCAGTTCTAAGAGCTCTCCTCGCGGACTTCAGATTACTTTTATCATCAATGAGGTAGCGGTCTCCTCGGCATTTAATTCTCCGTAGCTAAGCATCACACTGCTGTACATCATCGGATTCACCGCTTGTCCCGCACGTAAGATATTCGAGTGCATGCAAGACCTCTCGTGATCGCCTTGATCTTTATTCTCAGGATTCTGCCCCAGTATGCCGGGCCTGCCAGTCTCACATTCCCCGGCTGCCTATGTTTTTCTGGCCGCCTACTAAACTGCGTTGCCTTTCAATCAAGGCACGTCTGCGAGTATAGTACCTGTATGTATCAAACTCCTCTGGCTGCATATGATGGCTAAACCCTCAGGATGGCAGGATTTAGCTCTGATACCACTGTAGAAACCCTAGGTTTCCCCTATTTCTGTCTCTGACTATTTTTCTGAAGTTTTCTAAAGTTTTGATGTTTTTTTGACTTTTTTGGGGTTTTAGAGCAATACAAGAAATTTGCAATTTTTGCAAGTAATTGAAAATAAATTCAATAAAATTAAATGACTCTGGAAATGATGGAATATGGGTGCCAGTATATTTATTTTTGATCTTCTGAAATGATTACAAAAATACCCAATCTAGCTGCAATAAATGGACTGTTGTAGCTGGTACGACTGAGATGATAAATTGCTTTCTCCTTCCGTCTGGTGCTCCAGATAAGATCTCCAATATTAGGCGCCTCCAGAAATGATAAAAAATGATTTTAAGGCAAGGCGTTTTCTCCAGAACAAAGGGCGGCTTCCTTTTTGATGGTACGGCTAGAATATAGCAAGGTACGGCCTGGTACAGGTACGGCTAAGGCAGAAACAACAATTAATGAATGTACGGCTTCTTCACAACTCTCCAGATCTCCAGAATAAGTGCGCCTAGATGAATGAAAGTCTTATGGATGCAAAATCCTCAGAAAACCCTGAATATAAATATCTCTGATGTTCTGTGATTCCTCCTAAATGAAGAAATCTCTCAGCTGCAATAGATCAGGTGTTATTTCACACCCTCTGAACTGCTTCCAGTGGAGATGGCTTGTTCCCCAAGGAATTCAAACTTGAAACCCTAAAGTCTCTTGCTCAGATCAAAGTTGATTAGTTTCAATTCTCAATAATCACATAATGGCACAATTCCCAATGCAATAGCTTAATAACCTCAAAAGTGCGATTTCCTCAATAATAGGGTTTCATTAAAATTTGCACTTTTAATCCTTTTTAATATTTCAATAGTCCCAGCCAAATTTTATAATAAAGTATAATTCTCAATTTGGCCCCTTCTGATGATGGCAACCCCCTCAAATAGAATCACTTAAGTTATAATTTAATATTATAACTTTATATTATAATCATTAAATAATTAATATTTTAATTAATACAATTAAATATTAATATCTCCCTCGCTATTCATTCGGATGATCAACTGTCAGTTTTAATTTTAACATCAAGTGATTCTCAACACCTACAAAGCCATACACCGCTAAAAATAAAGGGTCCCATCACGACCGCCAGAACTGCTAAAAATAGCAACTGCGAAGAAGTCTCCGGACGAGCTCCAAACTAAAAGCCTAATGATCAAAAAATCTGCCAACCTAAGCCGAGCCAAGCTCCAAAGTGACCTCTATCCAGCCTATCACTACTTAGGGTCGTGAGTGATAGGGCCAATCCTATGTCTGAGATGTCACCGGTGAAGGGACATGACAAGCATTCTCACCACTTGCCTTGTGAAAATTCACCAAAGACTTGGCTTGATAACTCAATGAGTTATGCTTGAAAAAAAATGGTGATGTCAAAATCTCATGAGTAATCAATGGCTTGCCAAGTAGTTAAATTACGGTTGAGGAAATTTCCTATAGCTTCCAATGTAGGAACCAATCCAAACTAGAGTGGGAGATTTGGAAGCCTAGGCCCTAAACCATATAGGCATTACTTTGAAAGTTTTTGTCAAGAGGTTAAACTCTAGATACCAAGTTTTTATGAGGACCAATTGCTTCCCCCATAACTAGATCTGATCATTAAAAACAAAATCTCTATCTCTAGAAGATTCAAACACAACAGTGAAAAAGTGTTGTGCACATGGGTAAATTTCCAAGTTACTCTCCATGTGTGGTTGCTAATTACATGACATCCATTTATGAATCTTTGGTACACTAGGCTACAAGTGGTTGAATCTACAAATTAACCCATTGTTTAGAGAAATAAGACTCCTCCTCTAGTACTTGTTCCTCAAAAACTAAAATAGGGGATGTTTGAGAGAATGTAAGGGGCTTTAATAAACCCTTAGCTTTGGCTTGCAAGCCGTTATCACTCAATATTGTAGAATCTTCAGACCTAGAAGCCATGGACCCCTGACCCACAATAGTGGAAGAAAAGATTTCAAATAGAAAGGATTAGTAGGGAGGGTTTCAGATTTTCCTGCTGCCCTAGACTTTGCATTGTCTGCTTGCATTGCTATGGAAGGGCAGATATTTGCTACTGGGATATTGCAAATCCCCCCATTACGACTAGAGGGCATCCCAAATGCTGTATGCGTTGGGGTTCCAAGAGCTTCTAATTCAGCATCAAACAGTTCAATCTAGATACCTATAGCCTGTTAGGATTGGAAAAACAACTGTGGGAGTGGATAGGAGCCATTTCTGGGAAGATGAAAAAATTGCTTTTTAAGAGTATTTTGCATGTTATTTACATTTATTTTCTGAATTTATTTTTATTTTTATTTTGCTGAGTTATGTCAAGTTTGCTGAATTTTTTGACAGGTTGCAAATTTAAGTGAAAATTTTGGGTTGCCAAGTTCTTGCCTAATCCAAGTTTAAAAACTATGCTTTTACCCTTCCATTTACCTTTAAACTTTGGCTTTGAGGCAAATTATTGATTTGAGGAGGATTGAACTTCAAAGTAGTGAACTTCAACATATGCTTTATCAATGGTTTTAGGTTTAGCCATCAAGACTTGCCCTTTGCTCAGCTATGATTCTTCAAGGTAATTCACTCGCATGCTTTGATCTTGTGTACTCAATTTCAATCGGATTACTTGTGTCCTAAATTTGGTGGTGTGTTTTTGCACACTTCATCCTTGCATTTGCATATTGTATTACCATCTTATCTCACGTTCTCCTTCATAACAAGTAGGATAAAGCTCAGATTTGATTAGTTTCTTAAATTCCTCCTATTTTATAGCCAGCGGTAACTTCTTGAAAACAAAAGAATGCTCATAACTTTCCCACTGAGTGCACGACTAGAAATGATAAGGCATTCAAAAGAAATCTCATGTTCTTCCACTTGATGAAGGATGAATCATTCCTCAATTTGGGTAAGCTAATTGTTAAGCTTGTCAGCATCTGCCTATCCTAATATAACAGTTTTGACCTTTAGCCTCTGCTTCAAAGGGTGGTTGATTTGGGCTATTGCATGTACTATTGGGGGAGTGATCGTTTTTCTTTCCTTTGAGTAGTTCCTCTTGTCTTTTCACAAGTCTTTGGAGATTCAGATAGAATCCCAAACTTGCTAATCAGAGTCTCCATCCATTTCTTCATCTTGTTAAGCTTACCCATGGATTGGGTTGTGTTTGCAAGATTGGCGACCAACTTCAAGAAACTTTTTTTCATTAGAATTCTCCATCTTTCGGTGCACACCCTCTACTTAGAATGTGTAATGTTCTTTTTTGCTGGTTCCACATTTTGGAAATGTTTTGTTGCAAGGGAATCATATCTCTGCCTCTTAATCTTGTTGATCTTGCCAAGGGCATAAACCTGAAATCTGGAACACAACAATAATCTTAGAGAAGCCAAGGACCATTAGAAAGATCTGATACCAATATGATATGTACCCAGGCTGGTTATATCAATCCATAACTCACTTTTTTTTGTAAACCTGTAATGATTGAAATTAATTGTAGTATTGTTTTGTGGTACTTTGCTTGAAAAAACAATTTTGAACATAGAATTAGAGTGCTTGCCAAAGTGTTGGAAATAAAATCAACAAATAGAAATGAGCAAAATGGAAGGGAACAAGAAGTAACAATTCACACAACAAAAAAGGGAACAAGATATACCCAGGAGGAATTCACTTGGTGTGAAAATATCAACAAAGTTGGTGGTGTGATTCCTTTGCAATCACGGATTTTTCAAGGTTACAAGCGAATCTGAACTATAGAGTATCCAAAGAACACTGTGGGGCATCAGAAAAACTTTTACAATTTAATGCCCCTTCCAAAAAATTAAACTCCAATTAAATATTCAGAAATATTATTAAGACAGTTTCAAATGAGACAGCTGTAAATAGTCACCACAAGACAAGGAATAAGACAAAATCAAAGTCAGTCTAGCAAAAGACAACAAAAAGTAATAAAAAAACTAATCGCAGACCTTTTTCATAGAAGATAAAAAAGACACCAAATGGAAAAGTAAAGGGCAACACAGAAATATAATTAAAGTTTAATTTTATCAAAAGTCAAGGGGCATTTTGAGCGCCTTTTAGAGGAAAACACTGTAGTTCAGTGGTGGCCATGTTTGGGCAATTTCTGCTCACCCACTCACATGAGTCATTGAAACAAGGCAGCAAAAGGATGCTCTTTCTTGAAGAAGATAACCAACCTAGAGCCTACACTTGGGATAAAATGGATGTACAAGTTCATCAATCATATTAAATTAATATTTAGATAGTTTATTAATGGTCAATATCGTAACATATTTAGATTAGGATTGTTTCTATTCTTTTAGTTCGCTTCAGTTTATTTTAGAAACTTCTATATTCTTTATTGTAAATTCTCTATAAAGAGCATTCGTCCCTTTCATTTTAATACATCTTGAATTTAACAAAACATGGTATCAAAACAGGAAATTTAAAAAAATAAAATTTGGTGTCGTTTTCTAATCTTCGAGGTCCAGTCGTTGAAGAAAAATCATGGGTCTTGTTTTCTGGAAGATTTGTCAAAAGCTTTTTGCAGATTTTGGTTGCGACCTAAGAAAATCGTGTCAGTATTTTTCATCTGGCTTTTTGGGCGTCGGATTTATAAAAATTGTGGCCGTGCGTTCTGGTTTTTTTTGGATTTTGCGCAATTTTCTTCCTTTTTTCCTTGGTGCACGACTTCATTCCCACATCCTGTCTAGAGTTCTCCATTTGCTAGCCGCACCCAAGGGTTTTCTAGGACTATTCACGGGTTCTTTTTGACTTTTTGGAGCAGCATATGGTAATTTTTTGGCGTGCAACCTGTAAATCGCGTTTTTTGGGATGCATGGATTGATTTCCGCGTTTCTGAAAAACGTGTTTGTTCTTGCAAATCAAGGGTCTACAAATATTTTGTGGAGCGATGTTCTTTTTTGGTCGCTAGGGTTTTGTGCTAGATTTGGACGTTTTTTCTGGTTGAAGGTTTCATACAAATTTTTGGCTTGTGAAAGATGGCCTCTTTGTCCCACATTATGTTGGAAGGTAGTCAAAAATTCAACGGCTGCAACTACAACACCTAGAAACAGCATATGATGACCATGTTTGAGTATTGGTGCCTTGACTAGATTGTTCTAGGCAATACTACACGTCCTACAACGACAGGTAAAAATCAAGAAAAATTTGATGAGCAAAATCGGGAAGCCGTGATGCTTATTAAATTGTCGGTCACCGATGACCAACTGCCTTAGGTGTCGTCTGGAAAAACAACTAAAGAAAGCTGGGATCTTCTGAAAGATCTTCATGAAACATCCGACAAGAGCCGAGTGTTCTTTCTGAAGAACATGTTGTTCTCCATCATGATGGATGAGACGACAACTCTACAGGGGAACTTGACAAAAATCAAGGACATTCATGATCAGCTAGAGGCTATTCATCAGAAAATGGAGGAAGATATGGTAGTCATCA
>VDFB02333513.1:0-16951 GCA_007258455.2 Sequoia sempervirens
ACTTAATGACTTTTGTTAATGACAATGCTTTGTTTGATGTGGATTAGCGGGGCGCCTCTTACACATGGTTGAATCGTCGGATGGGTGATGATTTAATCCAATTCAAACTAGATAGGGCCCTTCTTTCTCATGAGTGGCTAGCTCAGTTTTCTTGCTTCCTTTCTACCTTGACTAGGCTGGGATCAGATCATTTTCCTATATCCCTATTGGCTAATGTGGCGGGTCGAAGGAGAGATTTTCCTTTTCATTTTGAAAAAATGTGGATGTCTCATCCAGCTTTTAAAGCTAATCTTGCTAAGTGGTGGGATATTCAGGTGGATGGGTCAGCTATGTACAAGGTGGTGAAGAAGCTAGTAGTAGTTAAATCCAATGTGAGAAACTAGAATAAAGCCTCCTCTGGACACATCTTCCATGAGAAGGCCCACATCAAGGCTAATCTTGATCTTGTGCAGCAGAGAATTCAAGTTATGGGTTATGATGTTGCTTTGGCTAATGAGGAGAGTCTGTTGTTGTCCCATCTTCATAATATTGTGGCCAGGGGGGAAGAACTTTGGAAATAGAGATCGTGAGTGGTGTGGCTGAATTGTGGTGACAAGAACACCAAATTATTTCATCTCACCATGCTTAAACATCGGGCCTCCAACTGAATTAAGTGTATTCATCTAGATGGGAGGGTGATTGAGAATGAGGATGAGATTAGATGAGATGATATTACTTTCTTCTCTAATCCCATATCTGGTGATTTTGTTCCATCCTTGACTAATCAGGATCTGTTGTTGGAGGTTATTCCTCGTCTGGTGATGAAGGATCTTAATCACATGTTGTGTAGTATCCCCTCGGCAGAGAAAGTTAGGAGTGCGATATTTTCCTTTGTTGGTAATAAAGCCCCCAACCCTGATGGGTTTCCCATGTTCTTCTTTCAAGAGTTTTGCACAATTGTTTCTAAGGATGTTGTGGATGCGACTAAAGAGTTTTTTGGCAGTCATAATTTGCTTGAAGAATTAAACTCTACCTTTTTGGTTTTGATTCCGAAGATTTATGGGGCTTCGACATTTAATGAGTTCAGACCAATTAGCTTGTGTAATTCTATTTATAAGATCTTTTCAAAGGTGCTTGTTGTGAGGTTGTAGAGAGTTTTTCCTCTGATTTTTTCTCCCAATCAAAGTGGCTTTGTTGCAGGAAGAAAAATTCTTGACCCTATCATCACTGTGCATGAGAACATCCATTTGCTGGTGGTTAACAAAAGGCCTAGATTCTTGTTGAAGTTGGATTTGGTTAAAGCTTATGACCGAGTTAATTGGGCATTTTGTATAAATTCTCCTTGCTTTTGGCTTCTTGAATACAGTTGTTCAGTCAGATTAGAGCCTCACTCTATTGTGTCCTTGCACTCATGAATGGCTCTCCCTTCATATTTCTTCAGAAGTTATAGGGTGATGCAAACAGGGGACCCACTTCTCCCTTCCTTTTATTATTCTTTTGAGACTCGGGTAGATCCTTGCAAGTAAAGCTCCTGGGTAAATTTTTCTAAAAGGGCTTGAGACCTTCTTCTTCACCATCTTATTTGCATCAATAGTTTGTTGATGACACCTTGATTTTGGGTGAGGCTTCTATTGTAGAAGCTAGAGCTATTAAGGAGACCCTTCAGTATTATGAGGTAGCATCAGGCTAATTGGTGAGCCTCCCTAGGAGCACAATCTTCTTTCTTAACATTCCTAAAAGAAGGGCACTGAGAATTGTTGGTATCCTTCAATGTAACTGCCATCACAACCCTTAAAGGAATTAAGTAAAATGCAACCATTTTTTTTTTAAATAGTAATTAACATAACATAATCATAAATCAAATTGCATAAATTAATCCTTTGAGGAACACGAGGTCGTTACTTAACATAGATAATTAACTAACCAATACATGATCCAAAAATTCATCCATTCATAAAAGTAATTTCATCAGTAACAACAACAAAATAGGAAACATGATAAAATAATAACCCAAGTACAACACCATTATGAATTCTCCTCAAGACCGAGGTTACAATTACAGTACATTACATCATTATATGCTTACATTACAATAGCACCATGTGCAAATTTATACAAAACTTTTCCCCAATTAGGTGGGAATGTTACATCACTAACAAGAACCACATAAATGCATAGATCAGAAACCCACGAACAAAATCTACCGAAACTGCAACCCAACACTGTCAAATGAACCTGCAATAAAAGAGAAAATCCCAACGGGGTGCGAAACACGATCCACCCGACCACCCCCGTGCTAGGAGTTGCAAAGGAAGAGGTTCCCGACCAAGACCAACAAAACATAAACTCACAATCCACTAAATGAAATTACACAACACATAAAAGCATTCAAATTCGAACAACAATAAGAAGCAAATGACCGATTCCAAAGGATTTCCAAAAGACAACATAACCATGAATGTTAGAGGGAAGTGTCATCGCATGGCTTAACATGGATTCTCCAGGCTACCTATTGCAAGGTACCGCCTCCATCTACTGACGGATTATCCAGGCAACCGAGCACTAGGAACCGCCTCCATCTATGGTTATCCAGGCTACCTATTTCAAGGAACCGCCCCATAGGGTTGCTCATGCGGATCTGTTACCCTTCGAGAAGACAAGGCAACGAACATGCCAACCACGACCTTCTCAATCCCCTTTAGTCTGTAGTAGCACTCAAAGGCGGATGAGGCAATAATTATCTTTTTAGTGTGTTACTACCCAATCCTAGTTAATTATTTAAATTATCACTTATTAAATTCACTCTGACGAGGGCTATCCTGGCGCCCCTTTGTGCGCCGACCACCCACTCAGAGCCACTCCCTCTAATCATTCAATCACAGCACAATAACAACAAGGATTGCACAAGAGAAAATAGTTACATCAAGGACAATCAAACATGAGGCATCACCATCTCACCAAATATAGGGAATCACTTCCACTATTCGATACAATCCCAACGAATAACCAACCACAGACATCTCAAGTCTAAATTTAAAGCAAAAATCAAAGGCAACCACCTTATCCCACCTCTGGAATCACTTAGGTTCCTAACCAAATAAAAACACTTCTAAGGCTTTCCCCAACAAAAGAAGATCCCCATCATTGAAATGATATTTCTCAAAAGAATTCATAAACAATAATTCAATACAACATGTTTTGATACGCAAAAATTCCAACAAATTAGACATCTAATTCAATGTTATATTACAATGTTACATTTATTTTCTTAAAGAAATGCTCTATTTAATGACATAAAACAATTACACTACCTTCCCAAATTGTCAAATTAAAACTAACTTAAAACAGAGTACAACTCACATATATAAAATCCACATATATATATACTTTAAGGACCAATATTCAATGAGAAGCACTATTGTAATTTGTCTTTTATTATCAAATTAAAACTACCCTATGGGTAAATTACAAATTTACAGATATAACATCTACGCATGTATATATATATAATCATATACCAACTTTAATCTAAATATTAACTTAATTCAAATACACAACTATGCTATGATTGTAACTAACAAATTAAATCTATCCTAAAATTAAGTTACAATCCATATACATATATATCCATCTACAAAGCATTAACCCTAAAATTAAATAAACTAACCCTAATGAGTATATATATATATAATTAAAGAAACACTATATATACAAATAATTTCCCTAACTCTTATGATAAAATTACAAATAATCCATTTATATACAGATCTATTAAATTATAATTACAACTACTTTAATTATATATCAAACAACTCACAGATTAATAATCTTAAAGATAATGTGAACTCAAGTCCTGAGAACCAACATATTACGCATATTTTAGGAATGAAATGCGACACTCGATAAGACCGTATTTATCTATATTTTATTCTCTGGAATAAATGAGAACACTACTATACAAATTACAGCTGAGTTAAAAATATCACGGACCACAAGTAACACAAAGACTCAAATCCAAAGATCCGAATTGTTTCAAATTCCTTCAAACCCGCTATAATACACACTCCTGCTTAGAAACCAAATCTTTAAATATATATATAATAAAGGAGTAATGGGCGTAAGTAGAAAACAATTTATATCCAAGAATTAACCCTATTATTATTAAATTTTAATGAAAATAAATGAATAATAAAATAAACTTTTAACTAATATATTTACAATATTGTTAAATATTCACATAACATACCACTTTCCTAAACATGGCGTTCAAACTAAAATTACCCATATACCAACATATAAGTTATACCCGAAAGCTGTGGGCGCAGAATTAAAACTAGGCGTACAACAGGTAACACATCGGCAGTAACAGAACCGCACTGTGCTCAGAATAATAAGGCACCGCATACCTACGGACGCAGATGATAGCACACAGGGTTTGATCGAAATGATACAAGTTTGGGAAGAGATAAATATATATAACTGAAGGCAATACAAATGCAAGACGTGGAAGCAAAGAACAAATGCAGAAATCCAAGCGACTTTCAGTTTACGGCATACACACAGAACTTTGAACTGGAATGAATACAACATCAATATCAAGGAAGAAATTTCGCAGCTAACCAGAACTGACCAAGGAAATAACAAAACATTTAAGTACACAATGAACAGCGCATCCAAAGGACGGTCCGGCACGCACAGCGACCAAGGAGAACACATAGAATTATGAATTCAACCATCAATTTTTGACATATCACAAAATTTAGACTTCCATCAAATATACAATGGAGTATTGGCGCGACAGGGAAGGTGACTGTCAGACCTACCGAACATACAAAGCACCTGAGAGTTAGAACGAGTGGGAGGATTGATACAGCAAAATTGAACAGTAAACACAACGCAGGGAAAACACAAACGGACGGCGAAGGAAACATGACACTCCGCTCAGAGACAGAACAAAGAAGTTTTCAGTTGCCATCGCCAGAAAGAGGAGGACAGAGAAGAAAGATTGCCACCGGCCTCATACCTCACATACACACAGGAACAAGGTAAAAGCACCAGCGCAAAGACTAACGACAAAACAGGAAATTTTAACCAAACATTACGGTTTCAACATTTTGGATTTATGGTTTGCGGAGCTTCAGCATGCCAGAACAACACGGAAGTAACACCACATCGATAGAGAGGAAATAATTTATCAAAAACAAGTGCGTACTATGCGGTATAAGGAACAATATCCCAAAAATTAACCCAACAAACTTCAACAATGGACAGTTTTTACAACTACGCAAACTATACATTAACTTTTATAAATTACCAAAAGAGCGTCCAAACCAAAATCACCAAAAAATATAAATATTTACTCAAAAGAATAAAAGGAATTTCTAGTCAAAGAAAATTTCTAACAATATAATTCATGATCTTACAATTTCTATTTAATCGTCCATAGATTAAAATAAATAACTAAAAATAATTAAACACTCTTTCTATCCCAAACGGCTACCCAATTTCACGCTTAATCCGTACTTCCCTAAAGAAAAGAAAGGGAATACTACGCTTACCAAAATATATATATATAATTATAATGGAAATAAAGTAAATGTTCCCAATTTAACCCTGATTCACCGTCCCCAATCATATAAATTATTTTGGCCAAAGAAATTTCCAGTACTAGCCAAAACCTAATTACATTTTACCATTCTCTATCCATTACGTTTTTCCTCAAGTAATTTACATTAGGGAATTTTAATTTATATTTTCCCTGATTTTAAATGTTAAATTTGCAAAATCTTTACAGACAGAAATTTTCTCACATAACATTTATCATATTTCTAAATTCATTCTACCAAATAATGTGTTTCAAATAGGAACCAAAGATATAATGTAGCTAGAATTTTATTTTTTGAAAAGCACTGAACTTACGGTCAAGAAGAACCTCCAACCCGTGATGCTTCCTTCTCCTTTCCATCAATACTGCTCGTAACTCCGCTTCCTAAAACAAAAAATTCTCACCAAATTTTTTCCTCTCCAAAAAATTAAAATTTCCCTTCACCTCTTCTTTCCCTTTTGTAAAAAAAAGGATTTCCACAACAATAACTAATTTTCTTTTTCGAATAACTCCCACCAGTTTGCCTATTTTAACTAATCATTTTTATGTATTCGTTTACTTAATTTTTTTAAATTACCACCGCTCAATTTTAATTAAAACCAATTTTAATTATTTATTTATTTAATTTTAACAACAATTTCTTTTGCTTTAACTTACTTCCACTTAACTTCTAAATTTGATTAAAACGAAATTTTATAAACAATTAACTTTTAACTTTAAAATATAATAATTTTAGATTTAATTAATTAAACCAACATAATAAATTAATTAAATCCTCTAACTCAACACAATTGAAATATTAAGACAGAATCGGATCAACACATGACACAATAAACCCCTACAAATGACGGACTTGGGTCGGGAAACCCTTCCTTACAACTCCTTTTAACCACATCGTACCCGTTGGGCTTAATTTGTGCTCGCCCTGTCCTGCCGAAGCAGGTGGAGTCGAGGCTTTTAATCCTGCAATCCCTGCAAACAATTAAACGTCAAGTAACATATAATCTCCATTGCAAAACACATGGTGAAAGGAAATAGCGGGGTAGTAGGGCACTCGCAAGCGAGTGGTACTACTCCGTCCTTCCACCCTAAAATACTAACATGTCAGTGAAAACATAATACCATTAACACATATAAATTTAAGAACTTATCATTACAGAATAAATCAAATCATCTATGCATATTATATCATCAATTGCTACACACATAATGTAAGAGCAGTAAACAAATTAGCCAAGAAACCACACATGATCAAATAGAAATCCACCATACAGAACATCACAAAGTGTCCATAAAAGTATCAAAAGTATCTAATGAGCAATCAACATGGGAGTATTACATCCTCCCCCCCTAGAACATGGCTTACTCCTGGAAGCCAGAGAACAAATAAGGGTAAGCCTCTCTGATAAGAGATGCATCCTCCCAAGTCGCTGAGGCTTCATCATTCGGATCCCATTGGACCCGCACCTGCTTAATATCTCTGCCCTTGAGGGTGAGACTCCGACGCTGAAGCACGGCCACGAGCTCTAGAGCTAGTTGCCCGTCCTCGACCTGCAAAGCATTCCAATCCAGCACATGAGTAACATCAGGAAAGTAAGGCCTCAAAACAGAAACATGGAAAACATCGTGAATCCGTGACAGGCTAGGTGGCAAGGCTAGTCGGTAGGCAACAGGTCCGATTCTCTCTAGCACCTCAAAAGGCCCAAAAAAATGGGGTGCCAACTTAGAACCCTTTCCGTAACGGATAGGACTCTTCCGTGGACGCACCCAGAGAAACACACGATCCCCAACTACAAATTGCCGATCAACACGATGAGCATCTGCATACTTTTTCTGTCTATCCTGTGCTGCAACCAGATGCTCTCTGATACGTGCCACCTGTTGTTCCATATCCTGAAGCATGTCAGGTCCAAGAAGAACCCTGTCCTCTAACCGATCCCAGCTCAAAGGGGTACGGCAAGGACGACCATACAAAGCCTGAAAAGGTGCCATGCCAATGGAGCTATGATAACCATTATTGTAGGAAAACTCAACTAAATGCAAATACTCCTCCCAACGAGATTGCTGATCCATGACGTACATGCGGAGCATGTCCTCTAGCACCTGATTAACTCTCTCAGTCTGACCATCAGTCTCAGGGTGATAGGCAGAGCTAAAATTCAGCTG
The DNA here is from genome assembly GCA_007258455.2 of Sequoia sempervirens. NCBI lineage: Eukaryota > Viridiplantae > Streptophyta > Pinopsida > Cupressales > Cupressaceae > Sequoia > Sequoia sempervirens. The sequence continues at coordinate 7,751 of VDFB02333513.1, forward strand.
AGTCCCTAGAGACCGCTGCAAGGAAGTCCATAGTGCCGATGTAAACACTGGATCTCTATCAGATATGATCCTCCGTGGTATACCATGCAATCGAACTATGTCCTCCATAAAAATCCTCGCGACTACAGATGCAGTATGATGATCTAATAGGAGAGAAATGAGCTACTTTGGTTAACCTGTCCATAGTGACCATGATTGCATCATGCCGCCTAGAAGACATGGGAAAACCAACGATAAAATCCATAGAAATGATATCCCACTTCCACTCAGGAACAAGATTAGGTTGAAGTAATCCTGCCAGATGATGATGTTCTGCCTTTACCCTCTAGCACTCCAGACATCTAGCTACGAAATCGACGATATCTCGCTTCATTCCTGACCAAAAATATAATGAACGTAGATCTGCATACATTTTCTTAACTCCCGGATGTGCCGAATAGGGTGCCCTATGGGCTTCAGTCAAGATTAGGGTACGAAGACCCTCTGCCGAGGTACATACATACGCCCGGAATATCACAAAACACCCTCAGAATCCAACGAGTACCCAACAAATTTTCCTTCAAGAGACCGGCCTGACTCGATCTCAGACTTCACCTCTGAATACCAACTGTCTGAAGGGAGAGCATTGAGGATCTGATTCTTCAAATCAATACCAAGAGTCATAGAAGAGATCTCATGCCTACGCCTACTCAAAGCATCGGCTACCACATTCTCCTTACCCTGAATATATTTCACTTCGAAATCATACTCACATAAAAATTCCATCCATCTCCTCTGTCTAGCATTCAAATTCGGCTGCGTAAATATATATTGTAGACTACGATGATCCGTATGCAACTCGAATTGATGCCCCAAGAGAAAATGTCTCCATCTAACCAGAGCATGAACCACTGCGGCCAACTCAAGATCATGTGTAGGATAGTTCAATTCATGATCTTTAAGTTTCTGGGATTCGTATGCAATCACACGCCCATCCTACATCAAGACGGCCCCTAGGCCTTCCAAGGAGGCATTAGTACACACCACAAACTCTCCTGCAGGGTTTGGTATTGCCAAAATAGGTGCACTTGTCAGTTTCTCCTTAAGAGTCTGAAAAGCCTGCTGACATTTATCTGACCACAAAAATGTATTCCCTTTTCTCTGGAGAGAAGTAATAGGATGCACAATCCTAGAAAAGCCCTGGACAAACCACCGATAATAACCTGCAAGTCCCATGAAACTATGAACTTCTGAGACGTTAGAAGGTATGGGCCAATCCACAATAGCCTGAATCTTTGCAGGGTCCACAGAGATTCCTTCACCTGAGATGACGTGACCAAGATACTGAACTTCCGTCTTATAAAGGTCACACTTTTCCAAATTGGCATACAACTGGTTTTCCCTCAAACATTGCAATACCTGCTTGAGATGTTCCTCATGTTCCTCTATAGACCTAGAATAGATCAAAATATCATCGAGGAACACAAGAACAAATCTATCCAAAAAGGTTCTGAAAACCCCATTCATCAAACTCATAAAGACTGAAGGCGCATTCGTCAACCCAAATGGCATGACTGTGAACTCGTAATGTCCGTATCGAGTGCGAAATGCGGTTTTATGAATATCCTGCTTTGCAATCCTCAACTGGTGATATCCGGACTTCAGGTCAATCTTGGAAAATATCTTTGCCCCTCTTATCTGATCGAAGAGATCATCTATTCTGGGCAGGGGATAACGATTCTTCACTGTTACTTTATTCAACTGCCTATAATCAATGCATAAGCGAAGAGAACCATCCTTCTTCTTCACGAAAATCATGGGGGCTCCCCATGGAGAGACACTCGGACGGATAAACCCTTTTGCTATCAACTCCTCCAACTGAAGACGGAGTTCCTGAAGTTCCTGCATAGTCATTCAATACGGAGCCCGAGAGATAGGCTCAGCTCCAGGTACTAGGTCTATCCGAAAATCTACATCCCGCTTAAGCGGCATTCCAGGAATCTCACTCAGAAACACATCAGCGAACCCCTTAAGGAGAGGATAATCATCCAACGATTTCTCTCAACTATAATCAGTCTCGAGATCATGCACTACTACCGCAAAGAGCTGAAAACCCTGACGGAACAACCTTTTTAACTGCATGGCAGAGATCATCAGCAAGGAAATGGGCCTCTGAGTGCCCACGATTTCCACCTTCTTTCCCAAATCATCGGTGCACCGCACTGCCTTACGACGACAATCCAATAAAGCATGATGAGAACACAACCAATCAATTCCCAAGACTATATCATATGAGCCCAAAGGTAAGATCCGAAGGTCCACCTGAGTTGAAAAGGCTCCCAAATCTAACTTACAACCCTGAACAAACTCTTCTACCCGAATCTTCGACCCTGACGCTAGCTCAACCTGCCAAGCCACGCCTTGCCTAGATGCCACCAAACCACATCGCTTCACAATGGAAGGAGATATAAATGAATCAGAAGCACCAGAATCAAAAAGTATGGAGACTTTAGTACCCTTCAACACACCTGATGTTTCGATCACAGTACCCTGATGCTCGGCCTGCCGATTATCTATTGCTGCAAAAACTCGATGAGATCTCCCTGCATCTCCTACTGTAGGCTCTGAAACAGCTGACCTCTGATTAAATTCTGCAGTAGTCTTCTGTGGACACTGTCTGGCAATATGCCCTTGCTGCCCACATGAAAAACAACCTGTTCCTCTAACCCTAGAAGGTGCATTTGACTGCTGAAAGCTACCTCTGGATGGTGCTGACTGAGTACTTTGTGCAGGCTGCACAGAACGATCAGGTTTATCTCACTGCCAACTACGGAACTTCTTGCCCTGAAACCTGCCCCTCTGCTGAGACTACGATTTACTCTGCTTAGGTTGAGACTGTTGTTGGTGAGAACCACCCTTAGATGGCGTCTGAATGTTCCTAGAAGACCCTGCATACTGAGACTGCCCACCTCTAGAACCTGTACCTGGTGCCGGGGCACTGCCAATCTGAACTCCAACATGCCCTCCAAGAGCCATAGCCAGGTTTTCCTCTACCAACCGAGCTTTTTCCACTGCCACCTCCATTGTCTTCGGCTCGAAGACCCTTACTCCACCACTGATACGGGCATTCAGACCCCGAATGAAATGTTGAACAAGCAACCCCTCATCGTGATTAATCCCAGCATATTGCTTGAGTTCATAGAACCGCCGCTCATACTGCTCAACGGACATAGACATCTGCTTAAGATCATGGAACTCATCGGCTCTGCGCTGCCTCCAGTGATCGGAGAGAAACCGAGCCCTGAACCTATCCAAGAACAATTCCCAAGTAACCACACTGATATCCAGGTGCAACTTCTGCTCTTCTAACCTCCACCAAGTAGAGGCGAAACCCCACAAATGCATTACTGCACACCGAGCTTTGGTATTGCTACCAAATGGGTGCATTGCGAAGCAACGATCCAAATCTATCAACCAGGTTTCTGCTTCTAAGCCTCCTCCTGAGCCATCAAAGGTAGGAGGGTGAGCTCTCAACAAATCCCTCATATGCCCTGCTATTACTGCATCCTGATCTGCTGGAACATCCCTATGCCTTGGAGACCTTTCTCTCTCTCTTTCGATCCGTGACTCTTCCTGAGTCCTAGGTCCCAAACCATTCAGGAGTTCTCCTAGAAGACGTTGCAAATGACCATCCAAACCAGGCTGCCCCTGATTCTGGTCACCAACTAGTGGATTGCTTTGAGGATTTGAATTTTCCTCATGTCCCGAACCATGGAGACTCGGTGGGGATGGACTATGATGTATGCCTGTTCGACCACCACCTTGGCCTCTTCCACGGCCACGGCCACGACCTCTAGCTCGAGGCATGATCCTACACACAGTTATAGTATGTAAGATCAAAGCTAGCACAAAGGTTGCCTAACGGACACCAACTACCCAAGGGACCCAGCGTTAGCAACCTTGGCTCTGATACCAAGTTGTAACACCCCGCCACGCAACCCCAAAGGAATTAAGTAAAATGCAACCAATTTTTTTTTTATAGAAGAGAGTAGTAATTAACATAACATAATCATAAATCAAATTGCATAACTTAATCCTTTGAGGAACACGAGGTCGTTACTTACTTAACATAAATAATTAACTAACCAATACATGATCCATAAAATTCATCCATTCATAAAAGTAATTTCATCAGTAACAACAAAATAGGAAACATGATAAAATAATAACCCAAGTACAACACCATTATGAATTCTCCTCAAGACCGAGGTTACAATTTACAGTACATTACATCATTATATGCTTACATTACAATAGCACCATGTGCAAATTTATACAAAACTTTTCCCTAATTAGGTGGGAATGTTGCATCACTAACAAGAACCACATAAATGCATAGATCAGAAACCCACGAACAAAATCCATCGAAACTGCAACCCAACACTGTCAAATGAACCTGCAATAAAAGAGAAAATCCCAACGGGGTGCGAAACACGATCCACCCGACCACCCCCGTGCTAGGAGTTGCAAAGGAAGAGGTTCCCGACCAAGACCAACAAAACATAAACTCACAATCCACTAAATGAAATTACACAACACATAAAAGCATTCAAATTCGAACAACAATAAGAAGCAAATGACCGATTCCAAAGGATTTCCAAAAGACAACATAACCATGAATGTTAGAGGGAAGTGTCATCGCATGGCTTAACATGGATTCTCCAGGCTACCTATTGCAAGGTACCGCCTCCATCTACTGACGGATTATCCATGCAACCAAGCACTAGGAACCGCCTCCATCTATGGTTATCCAGGCTACCTATTTCAAGGAACCGCCCCATAGGGTTGCTCATGCGGATCCGTTACCCTTCGAGAAGACAAGGCAACGAACATGCCAACCACGGCCTTCTCAATCCCCTTTAGTCTGTGGTAGCACTCAAAGGCGGATGAGGCAATAATTATCTTTTTAGTGTGTTACTACCCAATCCTAGTTAATTATTTAAATTATCACTTATTAAATTCACCCTGACGAGGGCTATCCTGGCGCCCCTTTGTGCGCCGACCACCCACTCAGAGCCACTCCCTCTATTCATTCAATCACAGCACAATAACAACAAGGATTGTACAAGATAAAATAGCTACATCAAGGGACAATCAAACGTGAGGCATGACCATCTCACCAAATATAGGGAATCACTTCCACTATACGATACAATCCCAACGAATAACCAACCACAGACATCTCAAGTCTAAATTTAAAGCAAAAATCAAGGCAACCACCTTATCCCACCTCTGGAATCACTTAGGTTCCTAACCAAATAAAAACACTTCTAAGGCTTTCCCCAACAAAAGAAAATCCCCATCATTGAAATGATATTTCTCAAAAGAATTCATAAACAATAATTCAATACAACATATTTTGATACGCAAAAATTCCAACAAATTAGACATCTAATTCAATGTTATATTACAATGTTACATTTATTTTCTTAAAGAAATGCTCTATTTAATGACATAAAACAATTACACTACCTTCCTAAAGTGTCAAATTAAAACTAACTTAAAACAGAGTACAACTCACATATATAAAATCCACATATATATATACTTTAAGGACCAATATTCAATGAGAAGCACTATTGTAATTTGTCTTTTATTATCAAATTAAAACTACCCTATGAGTAAATTACAATTTACATATATAACATCTACACATGTATATATATGAACATATCCCAACTTTAATCTAAATACTAACTTAATCCAAATACACAACTATGCTATGATTGCAACTAACAAATTAAATCTATCCTACAATTAAGTTACAATTCATATACATATATAATCCCCACATATATATCAATATACAAAGCATTAACACTAAAATTAATTAAACTAACCCCAATGATTATGTATATATATATAATTAAAGAAACAATATATATAAAGAAATTCCCTAACTCTTATGATAAAATTACAAATAATCCATTTATATACAGATCTATTAAATTATAATTGTATACCTACTTTAATTATATATCAACCAACTCGCAGATTAATAACTCTAGCATACGGTGAACTCAAGTCCTGAGAACCAACATATTACGCATATTTTAGGAATGAAATGCGACACTCGATAAGACCGTATTTATCTATATTTTATTCTCTGGAATAAATGAGAACACTACTATACAAATTACAGCTGAGTTAAAAATATCACGGACCACAAGTAACACAGCACCCCGAAATCTGGCATCCGAATTGTTTTAAACAAATACATATCTTATAGATTGAAAATTCGCCCAAACCTGCTAATACACACTTAGAAACCAAATCTTTAAATATATATATATATAACAGTGGAAGTACGGGGCGTGGCAGAAAAAATAAAAATAAAAATAAAAATAAAACAATTTATATCTAGTAATTAACCCTATTATTAAATTTTAACGAAAATAAATGAATAATAAAAATAAACTTTAATGAATATATTTACAATATTGTTAAATATTCACATAACATACCACTTTCCTAAACATGGCGTTCAAACTAAAATTACCCATATACCAACATATAAGTTATACCCGAAAGCTGTGGGCGCAGAATTAAAACTAGGTGTACAACAGGTAACACATCGGCAGTAACAGAACCGCACTGTGCTCAAAATAATAAGGCACCGCATACCTACAGACGCAGATGATAGCACACAGGGTTTGATCGAAATGATACAAGTTTGGGAAGAGATAAATATATATAACTGAAGGCAATACAAATGCAAGACGTGGAAGCAAAGAACAAATGCATAAATCCAAGCGACTTTCAGTTTACGGCATACACACAGAACTTTGAACTGGAATGAATACAACATCAATATCAAGGAAGAAATTTTGCAGCTAACCAGAACTGACCAAGGAAATAACAAAACATTTAAGTACACAATGAACAGCGCATCCAAAGGATCGTCCGGCACGCACAGCGACCAAGGAGAACACATAAAATTACGAATTCAACCATCAATTTTTGACATATCACAAAATTTAAACTTCCATCAATTATACAATGGAATAATGGCGTGACAGGGGAGGTAACTATCAGTCCTACCGAACATACAAAGCACCTGAGAGTTAGAACGAGTGGGAGGATTGATATAGCAAACTTGAACAGTAAACACAACGGAGGGAAAACACAAACGGATGGCGAAGGAAACATGACACTCCGCTCAGAGACAAAACAAAGAAGTTTACAGTTGCCATCGCCAGAAAGAGGAGGACAGAGAAGAAAGATTGCCACCGGCCTCACACCTCACATACACACAGGAACAAGGTAAAAGCACCGGCGCAAGAACTAACGACAAAACAGGAAATTTTAACCAAACATTATGGTTTCAACATTTTGGATTTATGATTCGCAGAGCTTCAGCATGCCAGAACAACACGGAAGTAACACCACATTGATAGAGAGGAAAATAATTTATCAAAAACAAGTGCGTACTATACGGCATAAGGAACAATATCCCAGAAATTAACCCAACAAACTTCAACAACGGACAGCTTTTACAATTACGCAACCATACATTAACTTTTATAAATTACCAAAAGAGCAAGTCCAAACCAAAATCAAAATTATAAATATTTACTCAAAAGAATAAAAGGCATTTCGCACAGTAAAATTTAACAATATAATTCATGGTCTTACAATTCTGCCAATCGTCCACAGATTAAAATAAATAACTAAAAATAATTAAACACTCTTCTATCCCAAATGAAGGCTACCCAATTTCACAGTTAACGGCACTTCCCAGTAAAAGAAAGGGAATAATTACGTTTACCAAAAAATATATATATATATATATAATTATACGGAAATAAAGTAAATGTTCCCCATTTAACCCTGACTCACCGTCCCCAATCAAATATATATTATTTTGGCCAAAGAAATTTCCAATACGGAAAAACCTAATTACATTTACCATTCTCTATCCATTACGTTTTTTTTTTGTCCTCAAGTAAATTGCATCAGGAAATTTTAATTCATATTTTCCCTGACTTTAAATGTTAATTTGTAAAATCTTTCCAGACAAAAATTTTCTCACATAACATTTGTCACAGCCAGAAATTCATTCAACAACAATGCAGCCAAATAGAATCAAAGACATAACAGTTAGAATAATTTTTTTTGAAAAGCACCTGGAATCTTACGGCCGAAGAAGAACCAATGAGGGCCTTTATTCTCTTCCAATGCCTGTTACGGTAACTCTGTTTCGAAAAAAATTCTCCGCCCCAAAATTAAAATTTCCCTTCACCTCTTCTTTCCCTTTTGTAAAAAAAAGGATTTCCACAACAATAACTAATTTTCTTTTTCGAATAACTCCCACCAGTTTGCCTATTTTAACTAATCATTTTTATGTATTCGTTTACTTAATTTTTTTAAATTACCACCGCTCAATTTTAATTAAAACCAATTTTAATTATTTATTTATTTAATTTTAACAACAATTTCTTTTGCTTTAACTTACTTCCACTTAACTTCTAAATTTGATTAAAACGAAATTTTATAAACAATTAACTTTTAACTTTAAAATATAATAATTTTAGATTTAATTAATTAAACCAACATAATAAATTAATTAAATCCTCTAACTCAACACAATTGAAATATTAAGACAGAATCGGATCAACACATGACACAATAAACCCCTACAAATGACGGACTTGGGTCGGGAAACCCTTCCTTACAACTCCTTTTAACCACATCGTACCCGTTGGGCTTAATTTGTGCTCGCCCTGTCCTGCCGAAGCAGGTGGAGTCGAGGCTTTTAATCCTGCAATCCCTGCAAACAATTAAACGTCAAGTAACATATAATCTCCATTGCAAAACACATGGTGATAGGAATTAGCGGGGTAATAGGGCACTCGCAGGTGAGTGATACTACTCCGTCCTTCCACCCTAAAATACTAACATGTCAGTGTAAACATAATACCATTAATGCTTATAAATTTAAGAACTTATCATCACAGAATAAATCAGATCACCTATGCATAATATATCATCAATTGCTACACACATAATGTAAGAGCAGTAATCAAATTAACCAAGAAACCACACAGGATCAAATATAACTCCACCACACAGAATATCACAGAATGTCCACAATATCAAAAGTATCAAAAGTATCTAATGAACCCGAATCCACGTAGATGGCCGTACTATGTGGGACTCTTC